>BLKR01010183.1:0-66033 GCA_011170035.1 Teleogryllus occipitalis
CTTCTCGGCTGTCGGTCTTCAAGTTTCGTTTTTTTTCTTTTATTTACTTTTATATTCACGGGGTCTAAACCGACATTATCCGAGTTTTGTATAAGAACGTGTGTCGTTATACAGAGGGTCCACGGAGGAAACGACGAAACTTTCCAAAATAAGCTTATAAGACAATTTTAAGCATGTTTTGTCTTAAAAACCTCTTGGATATTCCGAATGGCTGAGTCGCAATAAAAACTCAAAAGGTGGTTTGAAAAAATACTTTCTATGAAAAAATGTGTTCTGCAGAAGCATATAAACACTCCAGAAATATGTAAATTGTTTATTGTTTACGAAAGAAATGAATATATTGGTTCAGAAAAAAATTACACAGAAATAAAAAAAACACCCAATTTACAGATTTAAACTGCTTTTTTATTTGTGTTATTTTTTCTGAACAAATATATTATTTTCTTTTGTAAATAATAAACAATTTACATGTTTCTGAAGCGTTTTTGGTACGCAAATTTTTGCATAGAAAGTATTATTTTCTAACCAAATTTTTAGTTCTTATAGTGGTTCAGCCATTTCAAATATCCAAGGAGTTTATTAAACAAAAATACTTAAAATTGTCTTAAGAGCTATTTTCAGAATCTTGTCGTTTGCTCCCTGGACGCTCTGTATATCTTCCGACACTGTGTATGCCTCTAGAACGTATGAATTTCCCAATATAGGGAAAGCATTGCCCTTCCTCACACTTGATATTTTGTGTTGACAAAGATGAACGGATGGTTAGAAGTTGTGATTGATGTTTCTATAATATTGTTTAAATGAAGGATTGCCCTTCCACAGGAGTGTGATGTTTTTGAATTTATTTTTAAACAGATGTTTGCAATAAATTAGCTGGTGTTTGAATCCTTCATTGGAAATGCCTAATTTGTGGATTCCCATTTAAAGTTGATCACGACAAAATCCTAATATTTTTATCGTATTGAATTATTATAGAAATATCAGCTGGTTTTTGTGAAATCTTCGCTTAACCAACTTTAGCGGCTAGTGACATCAGTTAGCACTCGTTTTGTTAAATGATGAAAGATGACACCACTGGAGAACATCTTCGCACGTTTGTATGTAATATTCATGATATGCCTAATGTTATATATCTCAACATGAATGAATTAAATATAACTTAGAAAACATAAGACTATTTAACCTAACATGATCGAATAATTCATTTTTTCTTAGAGATAATGAGAAAAACGAAGTGTTTAAAAGAGATTCAAATACAGTGGCAATTCAGGTTGTCGCAAATTGGGAAATTGTCGGAACATCTCTGTTTAATTAAGCAATTACGCCAATATCAAACGATTTCTCTTAGAAAGTATTTAAACTATCCCAATTATTTTCTGCTAAGGACAATCGTGTAACAAATTAATAGGAAGGAAAGAAAAAATCTGTTTCAATTTTGTTAAACATTTCAAACAGGAAATTGGATACGCCGTTGATAATGCGCAAAGTAAAAACATTTTCTGGTTCTCAGTTCAGTCAGACTCCAAATTGAACACCGAAATAAATAAATTGAACATTAATTAATATTCATTAAGTTTCGCATTCATAATTTTTCCAAATATAGTTAGTCTTCATGCAGGTAGTTGCATATATATTACCTGAAATATGGCGTATGAATCATAGGAGGCATCGCGGTCTCTTAGTATACTTCCCGGATTTCATATAGCAGAATAAAATGTACGAATAACAAGCAAATTTCGTCGACTTGATTCCTGCAAGCCTTTCCCCATTGGGCTTAGAACCATTGTTTTGTGAAGTCATTTACTAATCACGTTTTCTCAAAACTAATGGCGAGAACATTTTTTCATGCAATACTGATATCTGTAACAATGCCGGTGAAGAGAAACATTCAGCTGCTGTCAGTATCAAGAGCTCAGTACAAGAAATTCGCATTTAACACATGTTAATTTATAAGGCATTGTTAAATTAAATAATTAAAATCATACAACACGTTACAAAATAATACAAAAAAAAATACAAGTACATCCATGTTTAAAAGACAAGTACTTTAGTTTTTTTTCTCCTGAATAACATTTAGGCTATAATGACCATCAAATACGAACAAGATAGAAATATTGATATAAATACATTAGTTAGCATTTGTACGGTATAATTCTGAAATAATATATTCCAATCTCACTTGATTGTCTAATCAAATGCTGAGATTTGTCCCGTCGGCTAAATTTGGTCAATCGTATTATAACATCATTTTTGAAGTCTGTTGTGAATTCAAATGTATATTTCTGTTAATATGGGGCCGTAAACCTCTGGTTTCCAAATATTACCAACCATGGTTGTTGGTAATTATATTCATAATACATTTTTGCATAGTAAAAGAGTGACTTAGCAATTCGATATAAACAAAAAAAAAAACAGTGCAGGTTATACTTCTCTCACATTCAAGAAATACAATTCTTGCTGTTTTTTATATTAGTTAATCAAATGAAAATAAATCAAGGAAACTTAAGAAGGCAAATTACTTATATACTTGAATTAATGAATTATTTCTTCAGAGGCGAGATAATTATCGATTCACATCACCCGCTGAACTTTCATACGATAAATTAAGTTCATGTACATGCAAAAAATATTGGCATTACACAATTAATTAATAATTAATTAATTGTGTAATGCTGAACTTTCATACGATAAATTAAGTTAATGTAAATGCAAAAAATCTCCCGGATAACCAAGTTAATCATGACTCTGGCCGCGGAAGCCTACGCTCTCAAAAAATATTGACATTACACAATAAATAGTGTAACTTTACTGTATTAAACATGTCCTTGTCATAGTCGTTTAGAAACAGTTTTTCTGTTTTTAATTTTCAGTGAATTACGGTGTAACAAATTGATTACCATTCTGTATGTTATTGGAAGCTAATTTGGAAACATATAATGGATACAGAGTACAGTTTTTCAAATTATATATTTGGAAAATATTCTTAGTTTATATACAGGTTCCGAATCTGAAAAATGATAATATCGATTACTCCACGCAGATTTTATTCTTATTAGAATATTTGATCAAAGGTAAAATGAGAATTACGATACATTTACACGATTTTTGTGGGAAATTGTGTGCATTGTGTTTTAAATAACTTACATACTTAACGAATGATTGACAATTTAAACGTTCTAATGATATTTTGGATGGCAAATTGAAAATATGTCTAATATCGTTCTTTGAAATTTAAGTAGTTCTTTTGGGAATATAAAAAGACATCTGAAATGAATATTTTTAATTTGTATTTGCAAACACATTTTTAGAATTAAGAGTAGATAGATAGCCATAATTTTGTGTAAAATAAAATTTCAATTTAAAATATATTAAAAATGACTAAACACGCGCCAGGTAAGGTGAATGTTAGAGACAAACAGAACAATTTTATTCAATTTTTAGAATTTTTTATTCTATGATTACTTGCATTGTTTTGTCAATGTTTCTTTTGTAGGTGGTCAAAATGGTATTCCTGTACTGAAACAGTGGTCCCTGGAATGCACACTTTGATCACACTTATATCATTGATTGACTAATTCATGTAACATTCGGCGTTGCCAATCTCAATGGCTTCTATTAAACATTAATGTACATATTTATGAATACTTTTATTTCTTGTAATCAGTGATACCCGAAACTAAACATATCCACACGAATAGTATTCAAAGAAATATTATCATATTTACCATAAAATTCCATTCAGTGAATACTGAGTTATAAACATTCATGTAGTAGATATTGCTTTAAAACTATTTGATACTAGAAATTCTCTTGCATGTAAAATGACGAAATGATTTTATGAAATCCCAAATAGAGATTTACGTACATTTATATACATCATTACAATATGACAGTAGGGTTCGTTCGGATTCGGTTCGTAGAGATTCAATAAATCCTTCCGTATTTATTGAATATAACACATTTAAAATCAAATTACTTTAAAAATAAGGATTATTCTTTAACTTTCCCAATGACGGTTTTACAGTTTCTTGTACTCTAATGTTTAGAATTCTCCAAAAATCAGTGTAGTTAAGTTGACAAAATGGTAATGTAAAACAAGCAGCACTATTCCAGCATGAGAACGTCTGAAACTGGGTAGAAGGCAATGAAATACAAAAAACAAAGTAAAACGAGTTGTACTGACGTCGCAGATCAGATTAGTAATTTGATTAGTGGTTAGTTTCATGGTAGTAATTAGAACAACGCTTTCCGGTTTATAGTCGTATCCACCGTATTTCAAACTGCGTTATGTTAAAAATAACTTAACTCTGGTTCTTTTAAGAAGTTTAATGCGGCTGAGGCAGTTTAATTTAATGTAACATTTGGAGGTATTACTTATAGTAACGGCGGCTAATGTTCATTTTTAGTAGTAGACTATATCCATCATATTGTTATCATGTCAATCTTTATTCGTTAATGATTTGTCAGACGCAAATCAATTACGGTAGCAATTTTCATACAGAACAGAGTATATTTCTTTTATTACGCAGAAAAATTACAATTGTATATTTTGAGGTTTATTACACTTTTCCTTTGCTTCTTTGCATTGCTCTCGTTTGTGCTCGTGTTCGTGCTCGCTCAACTACATCACGTGTTCGTAGTGAAGTTTCAAGTTATGTCACATCTCCTCTTAAATGTAATATATAGCATTTCTTTCGTTTAAATTAAGTGTGAATATTAGTAGGATAGATTTGCTTTATACTAAATAGGACATGTTTTTTATCTCTGTGAACCGAGAGTGTGTCGAGTTACGAATGTTGTATATTTTCGTTATCAAACCCGATGAATGCGTGATATATTTTCAGCAAATATAATTTGTGTTGCATATTCTTGTTTAAAATGTGTAGCTGTAGCATTTGCTAACTCTCGAAATCTACAGCACAAGTTTGTAGTAATATTTTGCTATGGAAACAAAAAGGAGGTATGACGTTTACGGAGGTCTACAAAAAGTAAAGTGACAGTAGAAAACGAAGTTTGGTCTTGAAACTCTAGAATCATCAAGAGTATTCGAAGTGAAATTTCGTTTACGTTGTTTTCATCTCTCCCTGACGCTTCGTATAAAGTTAGTGTGTTTACTTTTGAAGTAGAAGTACCAATATGAAACCTTTACCTTTACACGTGCAACGAAATATTAGATGAAGTAAAGAAAAATGTTGATGTCAGACTGTTTACTTTCAGATATCTTCTTTCAAAACCTCGTGATATGTACTTTAATTCCCTCGAGAACAACAACAAAAATGTTATGCAATTAAAGACGACAGAATACAACTATGTTTTCTTGTGCTAATTGGTATTTTCATTCACACAGTCTCGTGTTTATATTTCAATATTTCTTTAAAAATTCTTACCGTGATTTGCTAAAATGTAGTACCTTTGAGATATTTTGACATAACATTAAATGCAATATGCATACGGTAGGGTAAATCTTTTACCAAACTTTTGTTAACTGTCCCAGGTAGGCTGAATATTTTTGTACTTCGAAGTAATTAGCACAATTGTGACATCATAAAATGTGATGTATGCTTACAGCTCAGTTTATTTATTTAATTTATTTATTTTAATTTATTTATTTTACGTCAAAAAACAGTTGAAACTGCGTATGACGTGCTATGGGGAGAAGTTAATTCTGTGCACATTTTCAAACTTCTGCGATCCCTACACTAAGTCATATACTACATGAAGTTTGAAATTTAAATTTAAAAAAAGCTCTCATGTAATAAAATCTATTTTCTAGGGTATAAAAGCAATAAATTTTGGGCTCTTATCCACGAAGTCCTTCGTCAAGGAATAAATTCTTCCTGCCGCAACAACATGGAAACGATAATTTGAATAACTATATTTCCCAATGAATTCTAGAAGACGTGCATTTCATGAGAGATAAAAATTTAAACTTGCTAATTGTATCAGAAGCACAAAGGACGACGCAGCAAATTGCTTTCGGCACAGACCACGTCTCAGTCAACACCAAGACGCTCGACCAGCAGTGTGATATCTTTCCGCTTGGTTATAAAAACATGTGATGCTTGAAACGAGCACCGGAATTCTACGCGTATGCTTGCCATGAAGTATTTGTGTACATCCCCCCCTCCCCTCACATAGAAAACGCTAAACCACCTGAAGTTCTGTGAGAACTGTTGACAGTTACAGCCGCGCGAGTAATGCATTCAGCTCCGAAGTATTTTATGGTTATACTTGGAAAAGAAACATAAGGGTGGGTTATAAATTATTCGATATTTTGTGTAGAATAAAGCATTCGCTTGTTGTTAAATTTCAAAAGTAATATATTTTTATAGGGCTTGTGTGAGGAAATAGGTTAACTGAGTGAACAATTGATTTCAACTTTTTCAGCCTGGGCTGTCTCATTTTATGTGTCACGTACCGAAAAGTGTATCCCGTTCATTATTTTTTCCCGCAATTACTATATTTTTATGAACGTATACTCTGTGTAGACGTGCGAATATTGTTTGTAATATAATTTTCGTGTTGTATATAAGCCACTGAGCGTCGTATATAAGCACATAAGCGTCGTTTGAAAACAGTTTAAAGAAATATTGACCATAAATTCGTTCATTTTTCGACTGTCTTGTGTCTGGAGGTTCAAAAAAGATGTAATCTCCATCAAAATTGTAATTTATGTTAACTTAATTAAAAATTTAATATTTAACAAATGCCTCTCCACTAACAATTCCATTTCTTCTGAAGGGAGCAAATAGTGTTTGGCAACTAATCTCTAAAACAGACCTCATGTGCTAATAGTTTCCAAGTAAGGGATGTGTGTATCCTTGTTGATGTCTTTATTTTATCCTGCTGGGAGCTCCTGCTCTTAAGGTATTTTGCAACAGCAAATACTTTTGGCATCCCTTTGACTTTGAGGCCTTCGGCGGCGGCGTGCCACACGTTTCGGGGTGGGACGATTTTCGTTGGAAGGCGAAACCACTGTTCAGTACTTGGATAGTCGTCTTCCTCGTTTCATTCTTCCTCGTAAGAACTCACGTTTTGGAAAGAAGAATGTCCAAAATTGTCATTTTATGAAATCATAATATATTTATAACCTTTATGTTCAATAATAAATAATTTACTAGTTATGGGACCGGGAGCGGTGGCTCAGTGCATCAACTGATGTCACTGCAGTGCCTCTGACCGAAATGTCCTAGGTTCGAGTCCCGACAGTGACGGGAGTTTCGACATTAGCTTGTGAGCTAGGTAGAATTCATTCGCTGTCTGAAGGATTCCAGCGGCCGGCTGCTCTGGTCGGTTGTTTTCCGTGGTTTCTCCGATGAACACCAGGCGAATGCCCTAACAAATGGACCACTGACCGCGCGCGTTCTATCCTTCCCCTTTCTTAAACTATCTAGGACCTCTTACACACACTTACACTAACATGCTCTAGACTACCACACATGCCGGGAGACCGGTCGGGGACTTAGAACTTGTCCCAGCTGGGGCGGGACACCGTTGGTGGGAGATACCTGGTTGGGGTGGGTCGGCGCCGGAATCTCGCCATCCAATGGGGGAAGATCACCCCACCTTCCGATGAAAAATGTGCACGATACTTACGGAACTAATGACCTCAGTAATTGACGCTCCCGGAATCACTAATCAATCAATCAAACTAATTATCGGCTACGTTTAGCGCAGAGCCACTGTAGCACTGCCACTGTCTCTGTGGCGACTCTGATAGGATGCCCTATGGCTCGAGTGCCGACAGTGGCGGATTCCCGACACCAGCTAGAGAGCTGGGTCGAATTCTCCCGCTGACTGGAGGACAAAGTCTGGAGCACCTCCTAGCGACCGGCTACTTTGAAGGGTAGTTTTCCATGGTTTCTTGGATTAACACCAGCCGTGGCAGAACCCTTTGGTAGCAGGATAAAAAAGGGCAGCAGGCAATACGTAACTACTACACTACTACTACACATTACATGCTATTGTTAATCACGTTTTATGCTACGCTGTGCAAAAATTAATTTCATAAATTAAATTAGTGAATTTAAGTCATTAAAATTTTGAAAAAGTAAGGTCCGTGAAAAAATTATATTTCAGTTTTCTGCCAAACATTTCTTTTCAACGTACATCGGTATGACAATGATACAGATAATGTACGGTAAAAATTTGAAATCGGTTTCTCCAATAGTTTCGGAGATAATGGGTCATCAATGTTAAGAATTTAACATGGCAAGAGGAATTTCACATTAAATAATGGGCCGGTGAAATGGGAAGTACTGTACTTTCGAAATTTCCGTTTTCCTCGAGTCGCAAATAACTAAATATTACTAAAAAAGTGCTTATATAGCATTGTGTTAATCATTGGATTCACCTTTGTACATACGCCATGAAACACTCAAAAAATTGGTATTGTTCTATTTGAAAAAGAGCAAGGTTACCTCAGTATACTGAGGTTATTCAGTAACATCAGTATATCGTAATATACAAATTATAAAATTTAACGAATATATGTAACGTTTTTCAACATACCCTAATGCAGTTCAGTGAAAACTTATTAAAATATCTTCAACCGTTGAGGAAAAATGACATGAGGTGCCAAAGTTACCTTGCAATATTCTGCTTCATCAGTTTTGGAGCTATTTTCTGAACCCGTTATATAGTAACGTATTACCAGCGAGAAAGTCTTGGTTTTACAGATAAAACCTCAGTGTACAGATAAAAACCCACAACAGTGTTTTGATTTGATTTATTTTTGTCAAAAACAGAATAAAATCTCTTGTACGTATGGAGGAAAACTTCAAATCCGCTAACGTTTTCTGTAACTCGAGCATCTCTTCCTCGCCCTTTCAGTATAAGTAATTGAATGATGAATAAAAGTATCGATAAAGCGAGGTTAGCAACATTTGCAACCTAGATATTTACTCCTAAGTTATATAGAAGTATTTGCATCAGTAAACGATCTACAGGCTCAAATTAAAAAAAAAATATTATTCACTTTATTTTCACCTTACCAAAGAAGGGTTAACAAAATAGGAATTCACACCTTCTCTTACGAGTACCACCACAACATACAAATGGAGAGCTGAACATAACGTGCGCATAATGAAGTTAGTCTAGCTAGCGTGCAGAAGCAACACAAAGGGCCATCTCAGCATTTTCCCAATAGACGGAGAAACTGGAGGAAAAACTTCATCGAGTTGGGGGAATTGAGACGAAAGCTGAAGTACATTACTAGTTCTTTTACATGCATATATATTATTTTAAAATTGTGTGGTACAAGGTTTTACTGATTCATTAAATATAATTTTTAAAATAAATGTCGTTTTTCTTTCAGTAGAGTCTTCAATTATATCGTGTTGCAACAGAAAAGATTTCATATCGCACTTACACTTGTCACGAAAACGTCCAATCCTGCGGTGTTGTAAAGTAACGTACGTGAATTATATGTGGATTTCTTGTAGGGAGCTGTTGATACTGGCACGTGATGATTTCTACGTCGTAGCTATAAATGTTAGTATTGCATGATGATATGTTGCTTATAAGAAAGTCAATTTGTACAAAAATTACAGATTCGTAATAAATAGGTAAAGGAGTGGTAATTTTTTTAAGCTCAAGGAGAGGCTTACAAACTTATGTGGATCTTAACAGCTGACCATTCGTATATTTTTTCTTTAATCTAATTGTCTGTGTACTGTAGCATGTACCTCCTAGTATGTTATGGTATTTATCAGGGGGTACAGCACATTTGCAAAATACACCCAACGAGTATCATGCAGGCTAACTGAAATTGAAAAAATATGAATTTGTAATATATTGAACTCGAGAGTTCATTTATATGGATATTTATTTGATTTTTCACTGTCATGAAGAAACCCAGAAATGTTGTTATCCTAACATGAAGAAATTGCCTATTGTTCACTTTTAATGTCCCATAATATTAACTGTTTGAAGTACAAAAATGCATTGCAACTGTTTTTCCTTCGTTAACTCTTAGTTTGATATTACGAAACTGATTTGAAACTTCTTAAATCATACATTTTTTTCATTTTTCTTTCAAAGAACATTCGTGACTCCAGTAAATAGAACTTTAATTGAATTTCTAATGAACTAGGGTATATTACTTACATGAGAGGATATGACCTCATATCGAACTTTGCGGACGCTATGCTTAATTGGCAAAAACAGAAATATGAGTAAATAATGTTCTGTCGTGTCAGGACTGTACTTTTTGTTAATTGGTTGCAGCGTCGTTGACGCAACGCGTCTCTTTAACCCTTGTTGGGTGTTGAGAGCTTTCTCTGGAGTAATCCTCCGTTACTAATTGGAAGTAATTATGGGAAGTAGCCGGTCCCTCAACCAGGAACCCGCGAGTTTCGAATTCGCTTAACCTCCGCGACTTCATGAAGCGTAGTAAACGAATTATAATAATAATAATAATAATAATAATAATAATAATAATAATAATAATAATAATAATAATAATAATAATAATAATAATGATAATAATAATAAAATTGTCTTTATTAGTGGCGAGACTCAGGCCATTAGGCCTGCTCTTCCGCCTAACCACATGAAATATTTACATTATTTCTTATTTTATGAAGAAGATCGAGGAGGGCATATTTTACACTTGTATCTAGGATGCAAAACTAGGGACCATCCCGGCATACGCCTTAAGCGATTGAGTAAACTCAGAGAACCTCAATCAGGATGGCGGCTGAAGGCCGAGGGAAATTGGCAATAATTGAAAAATATAAGAATTTATATATTAATTAGAAAAAACAAGAAGAAACAACGAATTCGGCTAACGACGCCAGCTTCTTGACTATGTGATGGATGTTTCGGGTACATGATGTAATAACTGACCCAATACCACGACTTCTATAGGAAGGTATGTTTAGAAGCAAAATGTAATGGTTAATTACATCAAAAGCTTTCGAAAAGATCTAAAAATGTTTCAATAAGTGCTTTATTTTGATTCGTTGATAAAGCAATGTCTTTAAGAAAAGGAAAAATAGCAATTTGCACAAATTTTAATTTTCTACACTTATATTGAGATTTCAAAAAAGCTTAAGCTTATTCTTTCTGAGAAACGTTTCAATACGTTTATTGAAAAGTCTCTCTGATATTTTTGACAAATGTGCCGCAAGAAAAATTGGCGTTTTGCATTCCTTTTTTGTTGTTTTTTCTTATAGTGACCTAATTTTTGGAAAAAAATCCGGAAATGAACATCGAAACATTTTTGGTGAATGTGTATTATTAAATTTTGTGGTTTTAGTCCGCTCATGAAATTCTCGAAAAGTGTCGGTTGAACAGACTTGCGACTTTTACTATATCGTTTACCTTTCTGTCATTTTCCTTTAAAACAGCATTTTCTACATAGTTTTGAGATGACGTGGGCGTATTTTTGACAATATTACACATTGCGTTAGTTTTGTATTATATTTAAAGTATCTTGACCATATTGCATTATTATTCCCTGTACTACTATTTCCTTTAAAATGCTTTTGTATTGGCGTTGGCATGAAAATCGAGTGGTAAGTTAAGAAGTTTAGAAATAAAGTATAGTGTGTGTTCATTGTAACACGATGTTGTCTTTAAGGAACTTTGTCTTTAAGGTCTTCATTGTGTTACTCAAGTATTGCTTTCCGTGTAATTAATAATTCCCTGTTTTTAAGGAAAAAACGTGTTAAATATAAATTAAATATTTGAAAAATTAATTTAATTTTTTTGTTTGTATCAACAGCATTATACTCGGGTCGTTTGTATTAACAACACATTATACTGCGTTCCATGATTTCTGCTATAAGTATTCTGTAGGCAATTATCTTTCATATTTTGTCAATAATCTACACTCAAGTGTATTAAATAATGTGCTAGTGTTTTATTACTTGTAATTGTAAAAATGTGACTCCCTTGGTCACTAACCTAAATCATTCCTTTTTATTTCGTATGAATTTCTAAATTTTTCCCTAGGATTTGAACTATTCTTTTTTATTTAACTGTATTCCATGTAGGTGTATTCGCTCTAATATTTATATTAAGATAACTCAATTAAAGAACTACTCTTATTATGGAGATTCGCTCAAAAAATCAATGTTGAAATCTTTACATACAGAAATGGATTCAAAGTAGTGATTACTAATTTTGTTCAATCTCTATATTTTCTAAGGAATCTGTAACTCGCATAGTTGGAGGCATTTTAATGCAAACTAGCTAACAAGATAATTTAAGTGTAGAAATATGTACGACTATTATTTCAAAAGAATTTTCATCTGAATTCTAAACCGGATGTGAAGAACAGAATTCTAACCAGATTATATGGCTTCGGTGTTAGAACGGTTGGTGAAACGGGCTGCTGCCAAGTTTGCGAGCTCAAACCCTATCGAAGCCGTGGATTTTGAAGGGCGGAAAAATTCTTTGTACGTCTTCCTTCGGAGGGGAAGTAAAGCCGGGTGTCCCATGTAATCGATTTATTGCATGTATAAAATCCTCAAGCGTAAAAGAAGCTTCTGAGCTGTATTGAAATCACCTAATGGTGAAAGGAGTGCAACATTTTTTAAAAATTTGTTGCGTCTACACCTTGAAGCAACGCGTCTCCAAGCCCCTTAAGGGGCGTTGAGCGCTTTGCACTGGGGAGTAATCTTCCATTAATGTGCTTTTATTTCTGGAGTAATCCTCCGTTAATTACGATATTTGTCAAGCCTCGTCACGTCGCAGTCAGTCAGTGTCTTTTATCCCTTCGGCCAGGGGTTCCTGGCCGGTCACCCAACCACGAGCCCGCGAGTCTCGAATGCGCTTAACCTTCGTGACTTCACGGAGCGTAGTAAACGAATTCGGCTAGCGCCGCCGCCATCATTTGCATGATGAAACGAAAAAGGGGGTCTGATAACTCGAGTCTCGTCACGGAAAATAAGCATGAACTGACTAACCAGAAGGTAGAAGCTATATCACTTTTAACGTAAATATAAGAATCACCATAAATAGGGCCCTTATTTGATTTTCTTGTCCTATCATGTGATCATGCTGTATAAAAACTAAAAATTTGCAGAATTTTTAGTTCAATATGAAGTACAAACATTCTGTAAAGAAAAGATAATATAAATTTGACATAGATTATACTGTAATATTGCCTCGATAAATTCAATTGCATTTAAACGAGATCGACCATTATGACGTATTGTGCGAATCTTTTAAATGGGCCTACACGGATATTTTTTTTATGTGTCTGAATCTAGTTACTATTTATTCATCTTATTTTTACCCCGAGTGCGTGATTGAAGGAATGATCGTGTCCCAGCAGAGGCAGTGTGTGGCTAGTATGGCGACAGGTGGTGAGTAATGAATACTGGGAGAGGCAGTTCCAGGATTTTTGAAACAATCTGCTGCGTTTTTTGTATCTAACGTTCTCAAAGCAAACTGGCGTCGAGCGTGGAGTAAACCTCGGTTAACATTACTCAGTCATTTCCTTTTATCCCTTCGGCCAGGGGCGCGGCACCGTTAGATGTCATCCATTCAGGATCCCGTGGAGTCACGAGTTGCTCAACCTCCGTGTCTTCACAGAACGTGTGAAAGAAATTCGGCTACTTACGGCGGTTTAGGTACAGGGGATGGAGTAGTTTGGTTCAGAGGATGAGGTAACTGGTTTCGACGGAGGCGTGGAGGATGGGAGAGAGCTAGAAGATGGAAGTAAATTGTCTTAGGTAGGACACTGAGGTGGATTTCAAATGATGGTTTTGGAATCTCGCTACCAAGTGCATGTTTTCTGACAACGTTCATGTAAAGACCATGCCGGATCAAGTGTTTTTATCGGAGAAAATTTAGCTCAAATAGTTTAACATTTGTTTCTCAGATGCCTTGAAGAGGTTGTTTGCATAGTGCTGCTTTCAGTTTTCTTGCACAGCCTTGGTTTAAGTTTCTTCGCGCAGTGGTGGTTTGTTGTACCGTAAGGACAGAGCCGAGTTGTACCAAAAGAGCGATGACGTTCGTTACAATTCACTGGCGTGCTGGAATTACAAATGATGTATGACAAAAGATGAAAATTTTCTGTATGTACTTGTGTAGCCATATACTTGGTAAGGGCTATAAGTTAATCATGCAATTTAAATTCAATCGGCTGGGAGATGGTAACACAAATAGACAGATTTGAACTTGTTTCTTTTCTTTCCGCAACCATTGTCAATGTTGAAAACTCAAATATTGTTTTTCATTCACTTGAATTTGGTAACAATATTGATTGTCCTGTGGGAAACATGAATACTGTCTTTAAAATTAACTCTGTTATTATATACAACCAGTGTTAGGAGAAATATATTCAAACAATTCTATATCTATATCTATATCGTATTTCAAGTTGTTTTTACAATATTTGAAGTGGGCGGTGAATGTCTTTCATTCTTGGTAAAAAGTCTTGATAATTTTAGATTGTACAATTTCGACAAAAACCTTTCCGACCTTAAGTTTGTAATCCCGCGTGCAAACGTGTGTGTGTTTATGTGTTAAGCCAATAAATGTGTCATATGTTTTCCAGGTATTCAGACTTTTTCGGAAGTATCGACCTCGTTCAGTCATGCGGTGAAGCATTTAGAAGGGGTATTCCATCGGATTACTTAAAGCATGTAACATAGCCAAAATCAATTGCTGCGTGCCGTGACAGATGGCTTGAATGTCAATAGAGCCTGACGACCCGTCATATTGCGTACGTCACGAGGAAATCGATTGCCACCTAAGCTACGTATAAACGTCAGGGTTCCATCAATTAAACATTATACGTGAAACGGCTTGGTTATCTGAAAAACACGCAACTCATTTGGACGTCAGTTTCGTTCTCGATTACGTGGCAGAGTGTTTGCGTGAAAACCTCGAAAATGAGAAGAAAATATCCACCTATTTCCTTCCTAATTATATTATGATTGGGATACAGTGATTTTCAACATCTTCTGAGACGTTTCGCTCTTGGATCACAAGAAAACTCTCCTCATAGAAAGCAATGTTCTTCGAGTGTAAACGATTTTTTTTATCTAACGGAAGTTTATCGCAATCGAAATCAATAATTTCTTTAAAGTTTTTGAAATGTCACTCATATTATTGGTTGATGAAAATTCCAAAATATTTTTTCTATGATAATGGATTTGTTGGAGTAGGTAACTCAATGAATAAACAATTTCAGCATTTATGCTCGGACTTGCAAGGAATCTGCTGAAATATATACTAAAGCATAAGTGAAATAAAATGTAATGGACATAAATGGTGCGGGTAAACTGTTATAATTTCATATTTGTTACTTCCCTGTTATGTTTCTCATCATAAAATTTATTTTGGCTCGTATTTTAAACAAATGACAAAGCATTCCCATTTAAAAGTGAAAACAGTTTGATGAGAGAGTTCATTAGAAAAAAATGTAAAAAAGGAGAATGAAAAGGGAAGATGCATGGAGGAGTCGGGAAGAAAGGCAGCAAAAGGGAACTGAAGAATGAACGGCACCTGCACACAAAGCCAGCGTCTCATTTCCAATAAAGTGGAAAGCCGTCAATGAGAACGCAAGCCAGCGGCGTTGCACTTTCCTTTCGCGCTCGCCCCGGCGTGCTCCGCCCCGATCCCGAATGCCCCCTCCCGCTCACGCCCCGCTACCACCTCGCTACAGCCAAGCTACGGCCCCCTCACGCCCCCTTTCGACCCTCCCGCCCCCTTCCGCCCCCTTCCGCCCCCTCCCGCTCCCTCCCGCTCCCTCCCGCTCCCTCCCGCCCCCTCCCGCCCCCTCCCGCCCCCTCCCGGCCCCTCCTTTTCTCCCCCTCCCCGCCCCCCTCCCGCCCTCCCCCTCACGCCCCCTCCTCCCCCCGCCCCTCCCGCCCTCCCGCCCCCTCCCGCCCCCCTCCCGCCCCCTCCCGCCCCCTCCCGCCGCCCCCCGCCCCCTCCCGCCCCCTCCCGCCCCCTCCCGCCCCCTCCCGCCCTCCCGCCCCCTCCAGCCCCCTCCGCCCCCCCCCCCGCCCCTCCCCGCCCCCTCCCGCCCCCTCCCGCCCCCTCCCGCCCCCTCCCCACCCCCTCCCGCCCCCTCCCGGCCCCCTCCCGGCCCCTTCCGACCCCTTCCGACTCCTTCCGACCCCTTCCGACCCGCCCCCTCCCGCCGGACCCCTTCCGACCCCTTCCGACCCCTTCCGACCCCTTTTCCGACCCTTCCGACCCCTCCCGTTCTGACCATTTCCACGTCCCATTTTTATTCTTATTATTGCTTTGACTCTTGCTTTCGCACTCATCCGTTTCTCGCGCGTTAAGAGCCTCTTTCCTTCTCGACTTCCACTGCCGCTGCCAACCCCGCTCCCGCCCCGCTCCTGCTCCGTGTCGAAATGAGCCGCGTTCACTTGCTGCGGGGGCCGCCGGGCTACGCAACGTCAGCCACACTTCCGCCGAGTGCTCGCCCACGGCCGCCGCCCACAGGCGGGCGATGCGCCCACTGCTCGCTCGCCCAGCGCGCTTTGCCCATTGGCCCAGTGGCGGTGCCTATCCCCTGGGGCTCGCCACCTTTGCTTGTTCTCGGCGCTTTTTCTCATCGTCCGTCGCCCATTGCCCGTCGCCCATCGTCAGTCACCCGGCACCCATAGACCGTCGCCCATCGGCCCTCCCCATCGACCGTCGCCCATCGTCCGTTGGCCAACAATCGTCGCCCGTCATCCGTCGTCCATCGCCTGACGTCCGTCGACCGTCACCCATTGCTCATCCCCATCTCCCCGTCGCAAGTCACGCGAGCCGGACCTATGCCTGATCCATCGCGCACTCACTGGCGTCCGTCGGCCGAAGCCGAGACCCCTTCGCCCCCACCACGAATCCCATCCAGCAGTCGGCGATCAATCAAGTTCCATTCACCAGTGCCCATCCCCAGTAGCACTCACTAATGTCCATTCACCAATATCCGTTCACTAGTGCCCAGTCCAGCAGACGCGTCACCATGCATCCAAAAAGCGTGCGGAAATAATATTAAGCAAGGCGACATTCGCTATTTATCAAACTTTATTAACGAGATATTTTTTCTCAACTGTGTGTATTGAGTAAATTTTATTTTTCTAAATATTTGTACCTTATATTTCACTCATTAACAGTTATAAAAGTATTACAGTAGTTTTTTGTGCATTACAATGATACATCGAAATGTGTTATAAAATCTCGTAAAGATACGTAATACATACTGTATTCTTACGATTTGCAGAATTAGGTAAAAGGAGCCTTTTGAATTGAAATGACTCAGAAATCTCGTTATAAACTCTTCTCCTCTACTTTCTGTCATCTCGCAATCACACAAACACACACACACAGACAAAGATGATGTATAAATCTACAGACACTTCAATGGCACGAATTTAAATGGCACTGACTCGAGAAAAATTTGAACTATCGCTGGTCGGCCTGTCTCGTTTTGTATGATTTATTCACAGTCGTCGTTTTTGTATAAACCAATTGATAGCTCTTATTAAAACCAGTTAGAATACCACTTTTAAATAGACATTCGATATCGTCAATGTATGAAATGTTGGAATTTAAGAGAATTTTAATAAGCGTAAATTGTGAGAGAGGAATCTTTTGGTGTGTATCTCTGTGTTGTGTAGTATATCCATTCTCTCCATTAACATTGGGGATTTCTTGATACAACTGTGAACAATTAGATATTTATTTGGAATGACTTTCTTCTGAAATGTTCACGTCAATTTTCAAGAAGGACAATCCCGAAGAATTTAGAAAATGTGATCAATATTGCAAAGTGGCTTTTTAGGTGGTTCTGAGTTCAATTTCGTAGTAGTTTACATTTTTGTAATATAGTGCTGTGTAAAATCTGCACAAAGCTTTACAATTTATTTCGTTCCTTTTCCTCGAACTACATTTGCGCCCTTTCCCGAGCACAGTTCCGTTCTATGCTTACGACCTGCTTCAACCCTGCCGTTTGTGTTCTGTTGTAAGCGCTCCCGACCTCACTCGGAATACACATACGTGTTCCCAGAATTACCTTTGGGTGTCTGGTCCAGCGAAAAAACACAACTAGTTAAAATGTAACTAGTAACTATTTTTGCTGCTCTCTTTCGTGTCTGGTTTCGAGAAAACACAATCTGTTGAAATGTAGGGGGAGTTTCTGTTTAAACTACACCATTTCGTCATAAAAAGAGCTCATTTATTATCACATGTTGCATTCGGTCCGTGTTATGTGACTGTTTAGGGAGGGATTATGGACCTTGAAGTTCACGTGAAAAGTTGAGAGAATGTTAAAATTATTATGCCTTTCTGCAGAAAAGAGCAATTTGAAACCGATAACACTTCCAAAAATATATTAAAAGTCGTAAGGCATTGAAAAGTTACGAATCGAAACAAGAATAAAATGAATGCAATTATATTTTCATCGTCATTGTTTCCAAAGCCATTGAAATACATGTTAGTTATTGAAAGTATTTGTTGGTATCACAGCTAAAGATAATATCGTTACACTTTTACGCTCTGAAATGCGAGTTGATCTGATTTGTATACTTGGAAACTATGCCAAATACCACAGAACAAATTATTGGTGATACAGAATGGCACAGACTTTCTCGTAGTAAAGTCTCCTATTTTCGCTGGTGTGGACTGGCATTGCGGTCTTGCCCCATCTTGTTGCCAGCTGTGCCACGTTGTTAATACTTACATTAGCGGCGATTTGTTCACATTATTTTATTTATGCATTTGTGAGCTTTAAAAATATCATTTAAATTTCTGGAAAACTCAAGAGTATTTTGTTAAAATGAACTCAAATTTCCGCATTTTCAGAAACGCGCAAATGCCATTTTCTCAAAAATGTCTCCAATTTTTTTCTTCAAATGTTTCCGTATTGCACATTGCAATGTTAAAAATGACAAAGTTTTTTACCTTTATTCAAAAATGGCACAAACGTACTCATTTTAATGTCTCTCATGCCATTAATATGCACATTTCCAGCGATTTGTAAACAGTATTACCTTTGTGAATTAAAGAGCTTGAAATGCCTTAAAATGAAGGTTTTCGAAAACTCAAAAATTTTCTATGAAATAGAGCTTCAAATTTCTCATTTACAGTAACGCTTACACTCCATTTTTTAAAAAGGCTCCAAATTTTTCAATGAAAATGGCCATTAGTGACGAGGATTTACTCTTTTTTAATATTCTTTAAGTAATATTTCGGTTCTACTATTGGGAAACCAAAAAACTGAGAAAATGTCAAAAAGATGTACTTTGTGCGGCAATAGCTGGCAGCTTGTGAGAAGATGGAGCAAGACCGTAAAGGCAGTCCATACCAAGGAAATTAGAAAACCTTACTACGAGAAAGTCTGTGCCATTCTGTAGCACCACTAGTTTGTATCTACATTCACTAACAAATTATTCTTAATTATCATAAATAATAATTCAAAATTGTTTTTGAAATCACGAGGTGCGATATTTATTATCTACGATCTCATAACTCTGAGTCGGTTTGTCGGTTTGCATTATCTTATGATAGAAACTGCGGTCCACATAAATATGCTGATTTTTTACCACACGATAATGTGTGCTTAGGATTAAATTTGTGGCTCTTAAGACTATAAGTCCAAAGATAAAGCCACGACTTTCAGATGAAGTCTGGCGCAGTCACGGTGTGTCAATTGCGCCGATTCTTTAACGTCATCGCTTTGGCTCCGAGACGACTTTCCTTCGTAGCCATCCTCTCAGGGGCTCTCTTACCTTTCTTCCCCAAGCGGCATTTTGCTCTCCGGTGGGAAAACGCTTAGAAAGTCTGAAGAAGAGGACATTTCACGACTTACCTTACCTTGAGCAGCCGACTTGTAGGGCCGTATTCGTGAACATTACTGTAATCGAAGCTTACGTAAGTTTACTTTGAGAGCTGAAGTTGACTTTGCACCAAATCGGATTTATAGAGAAAACTTCCACAAAGTCAGCTCTGGCAGTAGTAGACTTAGATAAGTTCAAATTGCAAGTATGCATTTCACAGTTGGCAGAATATTTCAATGTTTTTCATGTTCTCAGTTGTTGAGCAGAAAGCAGAGAGGAGTGAGTGCGATTTTTTGAATGCAGAATCTATGGGCTGCAATGTAATTATTTATAACAACTTAATAAGTACATTTAATTTAAATATGACCATGATTGTTACTTATTCAATTGGTAATTAAAGGTTAACTATGAGGCCATTTCGTGTCAAATCACTCCGAAAAAATTGCATTTTCAACTGTTCTTCCAATTTCTTTGTAAATTGTAACAGGAATAGCCAAAGGCAAGTTGCATTGTAACATGCAGTTTTTTTTATTTATCTGCCTAGAATTTTCTGAGATATAGGGAATTATGAACATGGGTCTTTGCCTACTTCAAACCTCAATGACTAAAAATATACCCTTGCCAAAAAGAAATAAAAAATAATTAGAACAGATCTCCTCAGGTTGGATTTGTGATTGATTTTACATTGAATGATCCTGTAATTTAATATAATATCCGAAATGCTAGCATCGGAAGGGTCAATATAGTCAGTTTTTTTATGTTCTCTTCTTACCGCAATTTGCTCATGGGGAGAAAAATCTTTGTTTTCATAGAAAATAATGTGAAATATCTGCCACTTAAAGTGAAAGGTTGTAAAATTTTCTAGCAATATGATAGGAACATAAAAGAGAAAAAAGATTTATTAGAATATTAATATTCACATTATTGATTATTCTTCATACAGTTGGTTGACTTATTTCTCACAAATTGCCTGAATCAATTTGAAAGTAACCTAACCAGAATCGATTTAATAGTAAACGATAACCCCAAGACAGAATTAGCTATTGACATTGACAAAACAATAGTTAATATGAGTCAGCAATTGAACAACACCTAACAAAATATGAACAACGTAACGTTAATTATTTTTGTTAATTTCTGTTTTTACCTGTTGCATAATATCTTATATTAATTAAAAAATTGGATTAAGGGAGCAATAGGCAGTCCTCTTCTAGTGTCTTTTGCACGTCATTTATAAATTTATGGCGGATATCTAATACCGTGCCAAACCTGAAGCGTTTCTTGAACTCGCTCCATGTAAAATTCAACAGAATTTTGTGTATCACGGTTAATACTCCGAAGATTAGGCACAGAGTACTCAAGAACGCCATCGATAGCTTCAATATTCTCTAGAAAATGAACTGGTATGTCAAAATAGCGATTCTGGAAATCTTCTGATCTCAAAGTTTACTTTCTAAAATCTAAGTACAGAAAATCGGTGACTTGAAAGTGAAGTCGCTTTCTAAGTTTACTTTCCTCAAAGTAACGACTATGAAATGGAAATAGCTACTTGCAAGCTTCAAAGTCTAAGGCAAAATCTAAATTTTGTTCATGAATATGACCCTTAGTGGTCCGAAGGAAATTTGGGGAACCTTAGTATATTTAATGAGTAAGTCATGCAGAAAGAGTGCAATAGAAAAGAAAACAGGACATATCCAAAATGAAATTTTACAAAATATGTTCATTCCAGTAACATGTTTTATGATATTAAATGCAGTTTCTCCTATGACGTTTACCTAACACGTGCATTTCTGAGTGTTCATTACTGCTTGTGATCAATATATGAATAATGAACTACCAATGTCCTAGGAGGTGGTACCGTAATATCAGATGCAGTAGAGTTCCGCGAGATTAAACATGTACAAAACAATTGCAAATGAACCAGGAACGATTATCGAGATTCCGCTTGCACAAATGAAAAACGTACCATTTCGATGAAAGCATTCGTTCATTGTTCTGTTGCAGAACCAAAATTTCGGATAGAAAATGCAGCACATCGAATATATTTACTGATGTAAAGTTTATTATAGTTATAGAACTGCGTGTCATTGCATTCAGCATACAATTACTACAGCATTGCAAGAGAAGGGGCGCTTTGGGCGTTTTTCGTTAACGGCCTCTCCTTCAGATATCAACACAAAAGAAAATTTGTATTTAAATGTTTCTACAAGTCTTTCAACGTCATATGAAATGGATTAATTACGTGTTTTATGTCATTGTGTGGTCACCCTGCACCAATCTTTCTTTGCACTTAAAATTAAAATGTCAACAAATAACAATAGGATGTTGCAAAGCATTTGCGAGAATCAAAAGTATAAATAAAATATAAACGAATGCCGTAAAAAAACAGTCCGGCCGTCCAAAAGCATTCAGTCCAACCCGTGTGGCAATGGATGAATATCAACTAAAACAGAACCATTTGTTAGTCAGGGGGACAAGGTCTATCAGGGACTGTATATGTCCCTAGGTTTAATACGAAACACGAACATATATAATATCTCCCATTCTGTGGCTCTACAATCCAATCTATTCCTTAGCCGGTCACCTGTGCTTTCACAGACAAGTACAGTCAATGTCTTTCAACATCACACAGGAAATGTGAGGATGAAGTATCAATTCATTTTCTAGCCCTAAGCCTGGGGGAGGGGCGTGCACTGGAACGAAGAATTGTGCGGATTTTGAATTTTGAGAATTTAGACTGCCGGGGCCGTCTCTCCGCAGAGGCTGGGGCTCTCTCTCCGCAACTGTTCTCGTGAATGTGCCCAGTAAAACAGCCTTTAGAACGCCATTCGAACTCCTTCCAACCTTCCAAAAAGCGTTCTCGGATGTATCTCTCTTTCCGCTGGAAGGTGCATTATTTAATAGTTGGGATAACCCCCTTGAAATCAATGAAATTTATCGTAATAGTAATAATAATAATAATAATAATTATACTACTACTAATAATTAATAATAATAATAATAATAATAATAATAATAATAATAATAATAATAATAATAATAATAATAATAATAAATGAGTTAATGAGGACCGCGGCTTCACTCCGTTGAACCTCCATGAACGAAATTATGATTTAAACATCTCTACCCACCAGTCGAACTTTAATGAATGGAAACAACAAGAAATACATGGAAGATATCCAAAACTCTTGTTTCGAGATGATGTAGACAGACGTTCCTCGGTGGAGTGGCTTTTGGAGAAACAAATATATCCTGAGACCGAGGGTTTCATAATAACAATTCAAGACAGAGTTATCAAGACCAGAAACTATCGAAAGCATTGTTTAAAAGATGTGGTGGATAAATGTAGGAAGTGTGGAGCTGTAGGAGAAACTATAGAACACATCACAGCTGCATGCTCTTCTCTCTCAGACTGTGCTTACTTAGGAAGGCATAATCAAGTTGAGAAAATAGTGCACAGGGCAATTGCAATAGAGCATAAATTATTGGATGAATTGACACCGCCATTCTATAAGTACACTCCTCCTCCAGTGCTGGAAACAAGTTCCACTCTTTTGTACTGGGAGAGACCGGTTTTAAACTGATCGTACTGTCGATTACAATAGGCCAGATATTCTCTTTATAGATGAAAAAAAGAAAGGATGAGTAATAATAGACATCGCAGTACCATTATCCCACAACATCAAACAGAAAGAAACAGAAAATATTTCGAAATATGAAAACTGATCTTATGAACTAAAACATGTTTGGAAATTAAATGCTACCAAAATATACCCACTCTTGATATCGGCGGAAGGCCTAGTCAGTAAAAACTTCCTTAAAAACGTAACAGAACTTAAACTACACAAAAACGTTCTGAACATAAGACAGCGCGCAGTTTTGTTGCAAACAGCCCAAATCGTAAGAAAATTTTTATCTTAAGTCCAGATATAAGATGAAGTTCTTCTTCTGTGACCGAACCTGTCCCCAAAGCAACTCTCAGCATTTTTACCAGCAAAAATAGCTGAGAAAACGTAGGATAAGGATAATAATAATAATAATAATAATAATAATAATAATAATAATAATAATAATCTGCCTGGAGTTGAAAGCGTTTTCTCCGTTAAGATGAATGCATACATTTTGATTACATGAAATGAGCTGGATTTGTAATTGCACAACTTTAGAAATTTAAATGAACTGCGAGCTTTAAAATTAATATTAAAGATCATTAAAATGTCATGATCATTCCACTATAGTAAACCTTACACATAATAATTTGGTGGCGAATTACTCTTGAAAATGAGCACAATTCTAATCCACTACTGTGATAGAAATTATCAATTTCTGAACCTAATAGAGAAGAAGCCAAATTGTTTGTGCTGATGCACTTCTTTGAATTCAAAACAAGCTTACAATGTTGAGCGCATAATTGGCAATAATTGGCAGATTCATTAGATTTTTCACGTTTTTTCATTTGTTCTCTTAACATATTTGTGCTTATTTGCATATTCAGGTAGTTACAAAAGTTGTCACGCGGAAGGAACTTAAAACGAAAGTTGCACTCACCGTACAAACGAATTTCATAATATATCAAGTATTATCAAGTGTCACTATCCATACGTTGCAGCATAAAATATTCAATTAAGAAAACTAAGGTGATTTAAACACGTGATATGAATTTTTTTCAATCGGATTTTCAAACATCACAAAACAATCACATATCAAACCACAAAAATGTTATCCATATGTGAATTCCACTTCATTTTAGAATATCTTTAAAGGAAAATGGTTTTAATTTTTAATGCATTTATATATTCATTAAATTATTCTACAAATATTTTTGCTGCATTCCATAACGTGCCTGAAGTTTTACCAAACCTATTTATCTCTAATTAAAATTCTAGTAGTTATGTATTATAATTAAAATATAAAGAATGAATGTGGTTTTGGAATATTTTTTATTTATTCATAAAAAAGCTGTGAAAACTGTATGTGGCGTAAAGAGAAAAAGTCTAATTTTGACGCCTGGAAACAATCAATTATTCGAACGGTCCTCCTTATTTCCGGTCGTTTGTCTTTTTGAAACGTCCGGCGAGCATGAAGAGAGAAGCTGTGTCTTATCTGATGTTAAAATTATCTGCAATGAAATATTTCAACATTCTCATAAAATCGTGAATGTGGGGTGGAGTTTCTTTTTCTTTTTTTCTTGTGCAGTGGATTAACCTCTTTACAGAACAGTTACATAAAAGTATTACACATAGTACATATACTATGATTACATTATTACAAATAAGGAGGGTGTCCCCTCTGGGATCCTCTTCAACCATCTAGCAGTGTGGGATTGGAATCTTTTCTTTTATTATTTTATTTGTTTAGACACTTTATTACATGTCGATTGTAGGGAATGTAGGGAGTAATGGTATTGATTTAAGGTGGGTGGAATTTGTCCTTGGGAAATCTGGAGCCGATTCTTGTTTGTAGGGGGCCAGAAGTTTTACCTAAATGAAAAATGTTCTGGGCTGGAAAATTAGATATTTTTGAGTAAAACCTATCTGAGAGTTTGAAAATATGTTGCGAGATTGTTGGAAAATTGAAATATTTATGGAGTTGGTTATTTGAAATATACCACGGCGCATTTACAGCTATTCTCAAGACTCTATTTTGGAAGGTTTGTAGGTGTTTGATAAATGAGCACGCAGCGCCTCCCCATACGGGGCAAGCGTACGTTAGAGAAGGAAGAAGTAGAGCTTTGTGAAGATATAGTGAGGTTTTTGTGTGAAGGGAGGACTTCCTATTTATCATCGGGTATAGTTTACGGAGAGTGGCATAGGCTAGATTTAGGCGCGAAACGAGTTAGCGGAAATGAACGGGCCCCTTAGGCTTTGGGTGTGGCGGTAACGGCGATGTTTACCGCGATGACAGGTCTGGCTTGGGGTGCCTTGTTTCTCGGTCAAGGCGGCTGGAGGTGGATTGATTGATTGATTGAATGATTGATATTTTCGTGTTTCCGGGCGCGTCAACTGCTCTGATAATTAGTCACGTGAGTGTTGTGTATGTTCTTTCGGGAGATGGCAGTGATTTTCCTCCGCTGGATGGCGAGATCCGGCGCCGACCTACCATCGGTTGGTGGAGTTTCCCCCTAACTAGGACTCTCCCACTAGCGAGGCACCACCCCAACCGTGACAAGCTCTAAGCTCCCGACCGGTCTCCCGGAATATTTGGTAGTGTAGTGCATCTTAGTGTGTGTGTGTGTGTAAGGGGAGAGGATAGGACAAGGAAGAGAAAGGAAAGACCGCGCGCGTTTCGTGGCCCGTTTGTTAGGATACTGCTCCTGCATTCGCCTGGTGTTGATCGGAGAAACCACGAAAAACTACCGATCAGAGCAGCCGACTGCAAAAGTTCTCCTCCGGAGAGCGACTGAATTCCACCTAGCTGAAAAGCTAGTGTTGAAAATCTTACCGCCGTCAGAACTCGAACCTAGGACCTCCCGGTCAGAGGTTCTGCAGTGACATCAGTTGATGCACTGAGCTACCGCTGCCGTTCTGGTGGTGAAGGTGGATTTTGATCGTTTCCGCACCTTTTTCTCAAATGAACGTACGACGAGTGATTAAAAAAAGTGTGTATCCCGCGTCGTTTTCTGGTCTCGCACAAGTTTTGACAGATATTCCTGGGTGGCACTTGAATATCCAAGGGGGCGGCGGTGGTGGCGGTGGAAGCGGCGACGGCGGCAGAAGAGGCGGCGATGAGTCCGTGGAGTCTCGCCTTCGCCAAGTTTGAAGAGATTGTACTGCCATTTACATATGTATACTACTGAAATAATATTGGAGACGATAACTTTTCCGGCACTCACACGCCACCAATTCTTATAAATGAGAAGAAAGAATTGTACGAAGACCTGACGAATTGCATTTTTACTTTAAAAATATGAAGTATTTGTTTAAAAAACGCATATAAATATTAATTTTAAATGCATCTCGCAACACTTTCCACGTTTTTGAATCTACATAGTTAAAAAAATTCTAAACGAATCATACTAAGGCCTTAAAAACGAAAAATTTTAAGGTCCAAGACATCAAAGAAACGTTCCGTACACGGTAATCTATTGACTGAGATCTTCCTGAATATTCTATTATATTTTTGCTGGTTCGACGTTTCTGGATTCTACCCCACCAGTTCAGAGCCTGTAGAATCTGTAACTGTATGTGCAATTAAACTGATTGCTTGATATTCTACTGACTGAATTACAGGGGTATACATCTCTGCTCCTTAATAACGTTAAATAGAAATAGTTTTTATTGACATGGATAAATTGTATTGTTATCAAGGAGTCATAAAGAACACGTAGCGGAAATAAGAGGGTCTTGAAAAATCTATATTACAGGCTTAATATGGAAATGGAAAATTAGAGAAGGGGGTGAGGTTTAACATGCGAGTTTTTGCTCGGATACGCTAGTCTACTATTAATTCTGTTTCGTACGAGGAGGTTAGCTTGGTTGTTGTAACGACAGCGTTTATGGTCTTTATTTGTTATTTTTTTATTTTAATTTTTTGCACTTTGCTTGAATTGTTGAAAGAGATTTTGTAAATATAGATTTAGATGATGTCTCATGATCAGACTGACCATGAATTCTCAAGACGCCCCGAAACATTTACACAAATTTCGGTAATGTGATAGTAGCAGCGATCAGTAATATTTATGTGCCTACAGATAGGAAGCTTGGTTGCTCATTATTATACAAAATAAAAATTGGGATTCAATCTCATCTAAACATATCCTATAATTGTTCATATTGAAGAAAATAAGCAACGCTGGTAACAACAAATAAATAGATAGGTCACAAGAGTAGTGAAAACAATTTTGGCATATAAACACAGAAAAATGACGTCGAAGGAAAATATGGAAGTAAAGGTGGAACAAGCTATTATGCTTAATAATGAAGCTGATTATTACGAGTAGCTTCCGTTGCCCCCAAAATAACTAGTACGCTTGACCCGCTGTCGTCCCGCATGGGAAAGAAAGGTTGTTTCCCCGAGCGTGATCGCACGCCTTGCCGCATGCAGGTGGGAACTGCACCCCTCGTCGCTAGCTGGGTATGTGCTCCCTTCGCTGGAGCGCTGCGCACCGCAATGGCCCCATTAAAAATTCGCCACATCCTCGCCCGGCTTCCCCCACCCCCCACCCCGGCGCTTCCGGTGCCGCCCCCTTCCAGCCTCCCCCGGCCTCGCCGCCCCGCGCCCTCCACCCCGCCACTGCGTCACTGGATTAGGTGGCTCAGGGCCTCAGTTGATGTCACTGCGGCGCCTCTGACCGGGAGCTCCCAGGATTTGAGTCTCGGCGGTGGCAGGCTTTACGACACTGGCTTGACTGCTAGATCGAATTCAGTCGCTGTCTGGAGAAGAATTCTGGTGGCCTGTTGGTATTTTTCCGTGGTTTCTCTGATCAACGAGGGCGAATGCCGCTCCTGTGCCCAAACAGGCTACGGACCGCGCGCGATCTTTCCGTCCTATTTATTGTCCTATCGCTACCTCTTACTAACACACACTTACACTTACATGCACCAAGCAATCACCCGGAAGATCAATCTGGAGATAGGAGGTTGTCCCGGCTGTGGCAGTTCCCCGCTGGTGGGAAATACCTGATTGTGGAAAACCCGGCAAGCGAACGTGTGTGTCAACGCCGGGTCTCGTCATTTAGCGGGGGAAATTCATCGTCCCCTCCCATGATAAAAACATAAACTCTTACAAGAGTAACAGCCTTATCATTTAACGCGCCCGAAAACGAATCAATCAAGCTACTGCGTTGATCTCCTGTCATCTCTTCCTTCGTACACGACTCCTCCTCTAGCGTAGCACACGCCCCCAACTTTAGTCCCTGGATTCCCTCCGTCCTCATCAACAATCTCATGTCTCCCCTCACTTCCACACCCATCCCTCTCTTGCAACGTCCTCACCGTACTCGCAACCGCCTTACCATTACTCTGCCATCACTTCCTTCTGGGCCTTAGCCATTACTTTCGTCCTTACTGCTTGCACTCCACCTTTGTACTTCACACCACCATCTGCTCCGCTCCTACATTTATCGTGCTCGCTCCTGTCTCCTCCATATTCACCTCCGCTGCCAGTCTACCGTTACCCTCGTTTATCGCCTTTTCTACCTTCACCCTTCTCTTCGGTCATCACTTCGCTGTCAATTCGAACACAATATCCGGCGTCCCTCGTTTGATTGATTTTTTCGTGTTTCTGGGCGCGTCAACTGCTTCGGTCATTAGTCCTGTTAGTGTAGTGCATGTTTTTTCTCCTGAGATGGCGGTGATCTTCCCCCGCTGGATGGCGAGATCCGGCACCGACCTACCGTCGGATAGTGGGGTTTCCCCCTAACCAGGACTCTCCCACCAGCGGGGCACCGCCCCAGCCGGGACAAGCTCTAAACTCCCGACCGGTCTCCCGGAATATGTGATAGTGTGGTGAATATTAGTGTAAGTGTGTGTGTGTAAGAGGAGAGAATAGGACATGGAAGAGGAAGGAAAGATCGAGCGCGCTCCGTGGCCTGTTTGGTAGGATACTGCTCCGGCATTCGCCTGGTGCTGATCGGAGAGACCACGGAAAACTACCGATCAGAGCAGCCGGCCGCTAGAAGACTCCTCCAGACAGCGACTGAATTCGACCTAGCTGATAAGCTAGTGTCGAAAATCCTGCCGCAGTCATGACCTCCCGGTTAGAGGCGCTGCAGTGACATCAGTTGATGCACTGAGCGCCCCTCGTGTATCACCGCGTTTCGTTACTGGCGATTCCACTCTCATCACAATTCCCATCCGCGTCTCGTCTCCGCTGCCTTGCCGCTCATCAACCTCATTTCCTCAGATTATCCTCCTATTGCACTCCCCAACACAACACCTACATCAATCCACAACCCCCCCCACACACACACACACACACATCGACCCCAAACTCTGCTCCGAGACGCCCGCCTCTCATTCGTCAACCTGTGCCCCGCTTGCCCTCATCACCAATCTCTCAACCCCGAAACCTACTCACCTGCCCACAACGACTCATTAGCCCCATCCGCTCCCACAAACCCCCAACCCAAGCGCGTCCCTTGCTTTAACCCCGCACCCGTCCCTTCCGGGCCCTCACCCACGGGCCGGGCATTGTCCCGACGCCGCACGCACTGCACCCTTCGCGCCAACCACTTGCGTATTCCGCGCGGGTGGGCGTGGCCGCAGCCGGCGCCGACTCCATCGGCACGCGCCGCATCGGGCGCGCGCCACCTCGCCCGCCACCTGCCACTGCTACAAGCGGCTACCACGGAAACACTCACGCTACCATTGGGAACCTCTTAATTGCTAATTTATTGCGCCAAACTTAAATTATTTACTCTTCAAACTTTCTTTTTGCTTAATTAATGGGAAGCTGGCTTAAGATGAAGCTGGTACCACCACAATCAGTTACCAGAAAGCAAATATGTCACCCTGCAGAACGATTTAATCGCTAATTAATGACGCAAAGTCACTATTAATTATTCGGATGTTTGGACAACAATTAAAATCAATTTTTCCGTAATTAATTAGCGATTAATCGTTCTACAGGATAGAATTTTTGTTTTTGTGGTAACCGATTGTACCTACTTAAATCTTAGGTGATATTTAACCATTAATTAGACGTTCGAGGAGCAATTAAATTAATTTTGCGTCATTAATTAGCAATTAAATAGTTATACAGTGTAGCATATTTGTGATTGTGTTAAGTGCAGCACATGGTAGTACCAGCATAAGGGAGACACGCCATGGCCGACACCCTGTGGTACAGAACGGTGTGCGAACTCCGCGTCCAAAAGTGATACCTTTAAGGCTTCTTTTCTCTGTTCTCACATACTGCGCTGAAAACGACTTGGGTCTCTTCGAGACAAGAAAACGAGCACTTTTAGCAGCTGTTGTACTGTCGTTACGTTAAGGACTCGTACGTTAAAATCAGACTGGCAAAATAAATATGGAAATGTGAAAAATGTGGCCAAAAGTTTTTGCTGCTATGTGTGGTAGTCGTAGCGATTAAACAGACAAGTTTACATTTGAAAAGAAAACCACATCATCGGTGAATATATAGTTGGCACGAGAAATGCAAGAATATATACTAAGAATTATTCTTACACAGCAAGATAACTGTAACGTAATTTGTAAAATATTTTACAATCAATATAGTGAAAGTTTAGTAAGTAACCAACTGATGTATTCCATTACCTATATCACATCCATTAGCATAAAGCACAAAAAATCTATCTATTAAATTGTGTACTTAAATAATATATTAAAATGATAATGTTGATTATATATAGATTATTCGTAATACAGAATAAGTATTCCCTATTTAAAAGAATGTTAATATATATTTTCATTTTAAATTAGTACAAAATGTGCAGAAATTACGTTTAAAAAAATAAATATTGTATTCGCCTAACGTTATCATAAATACATAAATCAAATTTAGCATACCGCACGAAGAATTGAGGAGCCTAGATTCAAATTTGTTTAATAAAATACGAGATGACTGCGGTATTCCCTTGCCGCCTGCTACGCAACGACTCCCTTCGACGGGTAGATAAAAGGAAGCATTTGCGGCACTCTATACAGATAGTGTAAAAGCTTTTACTTTAAAATACTGAATCTTCACCTGAGTTAATAATGACAGTTCAAAATATGTAGCCGCAGTACTTATTTATCATTTACAGGTGATAAAATGTTTTCATTTCTTTCTCATGTGCTTTAGTTGACGGTAAACGATTAACTGTGTTTAGGTTACGTTGGACACATTATCACTCTTAGAAACAAATTGTCAACTGTTGCGCTTCCCTATTATGCTCTAACAAGGTATTCTAGGCATATTGTTTGGTTTAGGTTGTATTTCAGTAAAACACTTTACATAAAAAAGGATATACTACACGTACCACAATAAACTAACAAATATACCTCACTAATATTTTTGTCTCTAATGAGGTAACATATATTTAATATATAAAGAATTTATCTATAATATAATTACGAATATTTACTAATATGTTACTAGTTTGCCACATAAAAATTATAAAAACTTCGATTTTGCAAGTCAATTATATTTATTAACTGGTCAGAAAGCATGTGGGCGGAAGACACAATGTTTTCTACCTTAGACTGATGTGAATTCAATGCATACAATCCAGTCTAGTTGCACAACAAATGATCTGTCAAGACTAATTTCATGCATAGCAGATTTTTGTACTACTCTTAGGTTTTAACTGAAAGATGATGAATGATGAACAAACCATGATGAACAAACCAGTCACAAAACCTTTGTTAACGATAGCTTGAGAATGCTACGTTCCGGCCCGTTTTATATCGTTCGATATTTGCCACCACGAATTTTCATGTATTTCATTGACAAATAGAAATGTTATTAATTTATAGCAGGCAACAATATCTAAAATAATACATAATATTCTGAAGCAAAAATAAATTATTTTCAAATTGATCCATAAAGATTTCAGCAAATAATGGAGATGTTTTAGAACCCATAGCCAATCCTTCAATTTATTTGTAAATTATATTGTTAAATTTGAAATACTTATGTTCAACACATAAATCTAATAATTTTGTTAAATATTTTTTTACATTATAAGAGGATTTAGCATTCATAATATGCTTTTTATAAATATCTTAATCTTCAGAGGGTGGTATGTCGGTGAACAAATTGATAACATCAAATGAAACTAGCTTCGCATTGTTTGGTATTTCTATTTTCTTAATTTCCTGAATAAGATCAAAAAAGTTGTTGAGTTTGAACTTGGGGTTAAAATTAGTAATGAAGTTGAATAAAGGAATGATAAATTTACTCAAATGTGAAATACAAGAACTACTAAAGCTAGCTACAAGTCTAATCGGTAGAATATTTTTATTAAGTTTAATTAAGGGCTCATAACTCTTATAATTGAGGGTTCATAAGTCTTAAGTATTTTTTTATTTAGTGCATTAATTAAAGAGCTAGACATTGTAGTATTCCTAACGTTAACATTGAAAGAAGAAGTGGGACCTTTATCTAGAATAATGGACCTATTTTCATCTATGAAGGTTTCAAGTTTGACGATATAGTCTAAATTATTCAATATGGCTACTCTATTGCCTTTATCAGCCTTATTAATAATTAAATTATTGGTTTTCACTTTCTCGATTAATTTAAGTACAGAATTGTTGCAATGTTTGGTAGAATTATTATGGATGGGACTATTGGTTTCATCAGAAAGAATTTTAGTACAATCGATAACTACAGAATTAAGAATATTGTTATCATTGATCTCGCATAGTGCATCTTCAGCTAATTTTGTTACATCATTTGTAGAAGAGTTTAATAAAAAGGCACAGTTTATGCTTTTGGAAAATAATTCAACTTCATCACTAAATAAAATTCACCTAATCACCTAATTTATTACCATTTAATGATATCGTGTTTAATCCATGTTACCTGGGCTGTGTTTAAAGCAATTCCTGCGGTGGTGGTGGTGGCAAAAGTCTTTATGTTTACATAGTTAGGAACAATCCAGTAGAATAGCACGTTTTATTAAAACAAATGCTTAGATTTGTTGTGTTGAATTTATTTCTTAAGTTGGTGTAGATTTTTGCTGCATTCGTTTAATCTGCGTTTTAAATCAATTCTGTAGTGACTGCAGAGATCATGTGGTACTTCATGATTAAAATTTCAGGATATCAGAGGTATCAACTACAATTAGTAGTTATTGTTGTTGATACCACTGATACCCTGAAATTCTTTTCTAGGTAAGGAATAATCTATTAATTTGGATTCTACGGAGGTATTGGATTGTCGCAATGAGAGTACGGTGAAAGTTCGTGAATGAAAATTGCCAGTATGTCGTCGTTTCTAAGACACGTTAACCCACATGTGTGTTTAGGACTCGTAAAGAAACCAAACGACTATACTCTCGTCATCAAATTTAGTAGAGGGTGAAAAAGAATACAAGCTTTCCCTGGAATGTTGTTCTCGCTGCAATATCTAGTTTTTTACGTGCCTATAATCCTTTACTATTCTATAAAACCCAATTATTTTCCATAACGCAGTCAATATAAAAGGCATAAAAAGTTCTATGCGAAAATTTCTCAATCTGTTTGCAAGTATCTTCATAAAATTGAAGAACATAGTGTTTACTTGTTAAAAAGGTAATGAAGTGGTTGTTATTATTTTCAAATGTTTTGACTCCAATCCCCTCTCTATAATTCCAAATGTTGATATGATTAGATTGTTATAACATTATAACTATATGAGCACTTTTGTGTAGCATTGCTACGGTGCTAGCTTTAAATACTTCAGAATTCTAGCTCTATTTTAGTTCGAATCAGTGTATTTGCGTCGGTGCTCTCTGAATACTATGAGTCCATTAAAATCTCATGATGGTCAGAAAGATTTTGATGACTATTGTGCGATTTGCCATTCCTCTGACATACAGGACTGGCTTCACCAACATGATCAAGTATCTCGCTAATTGTGTTTAAGTAATCACAAATATTAAACCCGCAGTATAATCGCGTTTACTTTTACATCTGTATCACCATGGAATATATGAACACGATTAAGTGAACCGAGTTTTCATTCTAAAATCTTGATGTTGGTACTAATAGCGGAGCATTGTAGGCTTACAATTTTTTGTGGTATACTCTTTGCAAATGCACATTGGATAATATTCTGAGCAAGGAGGTTGGAAACTACAAAGAACATACGGACTTCGTGTTAGAAATGAAATATTTTAAACTCTTTGGTCCTCTCAGCTTATAACTTGCAGAAACATAATATTATAATGTAATAACAATTAATTATTTTTTGTTATTATATATGTAATGTACAAAAGAAACAAATTATAGCATTTGCTAATATAAACATTAATATTAATATTATAATATTAATAATTATTATTATTATTATAACATTAAATATTAATGTATAATATTAATATTATTATTAATATTTAAATAAAAAGTAATAATTTCCTATTTTCATTTCCAATAAGTGAAATAATTATTCTATTCTATTCTCCCATGAGAAATTTATAAAATGTTTATTTGTGAAATAAATATTATTTTGAATTTTGAAAACATAAATTAAATTTTCTCCTCACGTCAAGTTTTCTTCTGACAGATAAACAATGTGTTTAAACACAGATAGTTCTTGTGCCGATAAATGTAATAATGCGTACAGTTCCTTCATGGGACTTTATTAAGTTCTAAGTATTTATTTTCTCAAGATTTTGAAAGCTCATTTGAGGGATATAGTACGTATACAAGATCAAAGGGCCTTATGTTGATTACAAACAATCATACACACAATTCTACTTACACAACTACTATATATTTCAAGAGGCACAAAAATAACACTCACTAAAAAATTGAGAATACCTTACACACAACAAACATATAATGGAGGTAAATGCACATGTAGATAGGTAAGCAGATGTAGACTGTAGCCCCTTGACATGTCATCCCCTCACAACACTTTCACCATATTTATGATTAACTGAGTGTTGAAGGAAAAAAGAAAGCTGGCCATGAATGAGTTATTTAAAAAAAAGAATACATTTCCTGTAAAAAAGACAATTGTAATGGTGAAAAGTCCAATTACAATGATACTTAAAACAATGCTCAGATATGCTTAACAAAAAATAAAATAGAATCTATGACTATAGTAACTATGTACAAAGTTAGCCACCTCATTTCTTGTTCCACTCATCTGAATTTTTATCTCCAGGCGTTATAACAAAATTGATATTGCCAGCACAACTTGAAATGGTTTGGGATTTTTCTTTTCTTTTATGTTTTCTTCCTTTTATTGCTATATTGTGGTTGACAAACTTGGTTGTATGTAACACAACATTGTATTAGTTTATACTTTATACTGAATTTACTCTTAAGAATCCAATATTCTCAGGTTAGACTCTTGTATATATTGCAATTATTTTATGTTTCAATGTTGTTCAGTCCCTTTTTTAAAATTATATTCTACCACAATAAATACTTCCAAATTTTTTTACATCATAATTTTATTTAACTTATGTATTCAGACCATGTTTCGGAGAGTGTTTTGTCTCCCTCATCACGTAGAGCTGAAAATTTAATTACAAAAATAGTTTAAAATTACGAAGCCAAAATGATTTCCACATTCTTGATCAAAGAAGAAAGTATATACAAATTATATAAAAGAATAATCTATACAAATTCAATGAAAGTTAACTTATTAATATATCTTTAAAACTAAAAGTAATATATACAATATATTATTTATATAACATATATTATCTCTACATTATATATTTTCTCACTTTTATATATTTTTAATTATTTTAGATTTGTAAGTATGCTTTTCATATTTTCTACTCTGATGTATGTCTAGATGAACATAGCAATAAAAATATTGATGAGTGTTACAAGCAATCAGTTCATTAACATTTTCTGCAATGAACGACACCATAGATTATTTTTATTTTTAACCAGAACTGAGCTCTTTTTTTCACTTTTGGAATAGACTGTTACCATAAGTAAATTTTGTTTCAAATAGTGTATATTTGGCTCTTTTCTTTTGAACATTGCTAATTGTAGACGTGTTGAGGTGTGGTGAGATACCATCGTGGAAGTGTCATTAATTACTTCTGGCTACCAAACAGCATGTGAATTTCGTTCTATTACTTGTTGTTGTGTGTCAGGTAATAGTTTTTAATAGTTTTTTCCAACTTTAATTGTCATTTCTGGATAGATTGTTTATAATATATTAGTGTAAATAAAAGTGACTTGGTTTTTAAAACATTGTATTTTGATTTTATGTACTATATGTGCAATGATGGAAATGCACTTTCAGAAATGTTGCCAAAAAATCGAGAAAGAAGCAATAACCTGCTGCTACGGTACTATTATAATAATGCGTTCAAATAACCACAAACACCATTGGCCTACTTATTTATCAAAACAACCAGGAATAGCAATTAGATATAGGTCCACGAATATTCACCCCAAATCGGGTTTGGTTCGAGATCTTTGTCATAAGTGTTTTGCATTTGGCAATCTTTAAACATTTTATCGTAATAAAACGAGACCACAATATGTCGAAATGAGGATAGATAGCAGATAAGCGTGATTACCTACGCTTAAACGGCCAATCTCCGACGTTAACTTCGCGTGCGTTTAAACACCAGTAACTGCGTTAAACTCGCGAAAAATTTAACCGCGATTTAACTCCAAGATAAACAAAGTTAAACAGATAATCGACGGTGGTGAAACCGGCCCATAGTATTAATCGTTTGTCTTAGGCCCACTGTAGTTTCAGCTTCTCAACTCCCAGTCACCGCTACAGATTTGCATCGATGGCGTCAAACCCACCCCATGGCTGAGGTCCATTCATATCGCCTCCTCATCGTTTCCTCTCCACCCCCTCTGTACCTCGTCGTCCCCTTATCCCTCTCACCCCCTCCACGCCTTCTCGCCGGCCACTCATCGGCCTCTCACAGCCCCTGCCACCGCCTGCAACACTCACGTGCCGAGTTGCTCCCCCCCCGCCCCCACGGCCACCAAACGGCCCCCCAACCCGCACCTGTTGATCTCCCTCTCCCCCCCCCGTGCAGGCGACTCCGAAAGAGCGAATGGATCACACGGGGAGAGCCGATACTTAGCCTTACGCCGCGCCCATTACGTAACGTTCAAGCGAAGAAGATTCCCATTTATCATTTTCCAGCGCATAATACTGCTTTTAAGTGAATAATGAAAGGAAGCACGATTTCTTTGTTGGCGAAGGTTTCCATGGAGTCTCGGGGAAACTGAATTTCACTGGGATTCTCCCTGGGGAAATCAAAGGCTTCGAAGTACGCAAGACGAAGTCGATGTATTTTTGAAATTCTGATGGTGCTGGGGTAACAACGAAACTTTCTCTAATAGTTCCCGACGTATTTTTGTTTAATCAACGAAGATCGACCAGTAAATGTTCCTTAAAATAGAATTTTGTATTTAGGAAACAGTAACGTGATCCAAAGTGAAGTAATACTTTCTTGTTTCTCAAAAAAGATCGTACTTACTCAGCAAAAGATTCTTATTTTTCTTTACTCGGCGTTTCCCCTACGTAGAGGGACTCCTAATAAATTAAAAAAACAAACAAATTTATATTTAAAAGCAAGGAGAAAATAATAATAATTTGAAATATATAATTTGAAGGCAGTCGTTGAGTAGAATGCTATGTTGATTGGAACACGTCACAAATATTTGCAAATTTCTTTACGAATTGTGTATAAACTGACACTCATTGTTGTGTTGACGAATAATAAACTCTTTACTGTGCACAAACTAGTGATGCGACAGTATGGCACATACTTTCCCGTATTAAACTCTTCTAATTTTCTTGGTGTGGACTGGCTTTACGGACTTGCCCAAACCTTTTGCCTCCTGCCATCTATCGCCGCCCAAAGTACATTTTCTCAATATTTCGGTTTCCTAATAGCACAACCAAAATACCTTGAGGAATATCAAAGAAGAGTAAAACCTCATCATAAATGGCACTTTTCATTGAAAAATTTGGATCCATTTTTAAGGAAATGGCGTGTTAGCGTTACTGTAAATGCGAAATTTCAAGCTCATTAATTAAATTGTTGAGTTTCAGAAAAAAATTCATTTAAAGTCATTTAAAGCTTTTTAACTCACAAATGCAGTAGTGTTTACAAATCACTGAAAATGTGCATAATAACGCCGTGAGAGATATTTAAAAAATACTTATGTGTAACTTTTGAACCACAAGAGAATACTGCAAAATGAATTTATGTCGTTTTTAACAGTGCAATTTGCCCTCTCATTCGGAAAAATTTGGAACAGTTTGTGAGAAAATGGCGTTTAACGATTTAAAAATGCGGATATTAGAGCTCATTCGAAAAGAAAACTATTGAGTTTTCGAAAAATTATATATGAAATTATTTAAAACACATGTACTCATAAATATAAAAATGTCTAGTCGTGACTAGTCAAACAAGTTATATTTTTGTATTTTTGGAAAAACAAAAGATTACAGCAATATGGCACATGTCATCTTATATTTATATTTATATCATTTACCTCTATCCCCACCAAAAGGTTTATTGGGAAACTCTTTTTTCTGTAACTTTTAAAATTGCAAATATTACCCACAATATTGCGCGAAAACGATTAAAAGTTTGAAAAAATGTCTTTGTGAAAGAACTAATTGAAGACAAAAAAAATAATTTTCAGGAAAAATTGCTATCTTCAATTTTGTAATTCTAGGGAGACGCCGAAAAATTCAAAATTTTGCAAGTTTCGAAAATTCAGATTAAATAATGAAATTCAGAGTAAAAACAGTATTTTACTCTATTTTTACAAAGAAATTTAAAGAAAAAAATTGTTGTTGTTTTTGAGAAAACTTTGCAAATGTCCGGAGGGGTTCGTGTAAAGAACCCCAAATTTTGAAGAAAGTTTTTCAAAATCGCAGCGCCTGGAGTCGAGCCAGGTTTAATGGAGAATATCCACTTTGGAAAAAAATGTGTATATGTATAGTGTAGGCGCTAGTTGTGTTTTCAGACAGACGTTTTAAAAAAGACAATTTTTCGTTATCAGGGAACTCCAAAACTTGTATTTTCGTTGAAGTCTGGAAATATATTCTCCGCAGCATTAGATAATTTTCTCTATACAACGTATATACTCCGAACGTATGCGAAAAAAACCCAGTGTGTGTATTATGTTTTTAATAAATGTACCGATGTACAAGGAAACCAAGAAAAATATCTTCATAAAGTAGGTCTACATTATTGTTATTAACATTCAGTACTTTTTCTGTAGTCGTAGTAAGTAGTTGAATTTCTAGTTCTGTAATAAGGAATAGTTAAATAATAGTATTAAATATCTTGAAAGTTTTTCAGCGCAAAATTGTGAAGAAACCCACACATACAGTTGTTTTAATCTACACTACAGTTGTCGATATTCCTCATTGTGAATTTAAGTTTGTTGCTAATTTTATTATTCACACAGAAGACCAGCTACATCCGTAAGGTTACCAACTGTATGTAAAACTATTCATGAAGTATGTCTTTCCTTTGCGAATTAAAAAGTGTATTTTTACCTGATTAATTTTGATGCCGCAGAGAATCGTCTTTATAAATGGTGATGCCTTTATTAAAAACAATTTGGTTATTTAAACGGGATATTTATTCTATATCTTTCAATACTCTATTATCAACGATCCCTGAGGCCAATTTTCATCATTCACTTGCAGCCGTACGTGTAGTAAAATTTGAGAGGAGAAAATGGAGATGTATTCCTGTAAAGTAAGATAATCTGTGGAGGTAATCCCCAAAGTCTCTCTTCTTTCCCTTAAAAAAAGGTAATTTCCAAAGAATGACGGGGCCGCTCGTTTTGCAGCGCTCGAGACCAATCTTTCCTGACATGTTTAATTAAACTTTTATCGATCCTCTGTGGTTTATGGAAGAGCAACAAAATTGATTCTCGAAATTCTCAGGGGAGTAACGGAAAGCACGATCTGTGAGCTAATGAAGTGACCACTAAAACTAAAAGAACTACAGGTCCACGCCAAACTAGTTTGCAGTCGATCGACTTTAATATATATTTTTATTTGTTTTAACAAGATTGTCTTTCAATAAAGAGACACCGAAAAGTCGTCTGTCCTTCGTCGTGTATGTCTCACGGAGATAAGTCAACTAAAGTACTCAGGCGGGGCGTTGTATACTTTTCATTACAACAAATGACATATATTGGTGCTGAATAACACCTTATTTCTCAGTCAAAATATTGTGTTTAAAGTGGTCACTTATATACTGTTTTAACCTATGCGTTCTATATAAACCGGTAAAAATGATTACGGTAATTATTATATCGGAAAATGAATATCTTAGATTATTTTTGAAATGTTCGAAATAAGGAACTGCTAATAGTAACAATAACGAAGTTTATTTTACCAAAATGTGTCTCTCCTCACAATTTTCCGTACGAGAAGCTGTACCAAACACTTCACCAATTAACCAATAATTCAGAAGAAGAAGCCCTGTAAAAAATCCGTAGCCCAAATTCCAGAATTCATCCAAATGACACACGTCACACGGTTTCTTCGAAAGAATGTACCAGCTAATTTACAGCACCTAGGCTGCTTGTAATTTGACATTGTAGATCACAGCTTCGCTCAGGCTTCTCCATCCCTTAACGCGAAGCCCGCAGCCTCTTGTATCCCCCTGGGTCGTGACGCGTAGACTCACACTTATACCGCGATATTTATTATTCTCATTAAGATAATAAAATAATAAATATAATAATAAATATAATAAATAAAGCTGTGAAGTAAATAAGCTATTTCGGTGTTATCCAGTCGGTTTGATTGGTTGATTGATTTTTTTCGTGTTTCCGGGCGCATCAACTTCTACGGTCATTAGTCCCGTTAATGTAGTAGATTTTTTCTCGGGAGATAGTGGTGATCTTTCCCCGCTGGATGGCGAGATCCGGCGCCGACCTACCGTCAGCTAGTGGGGTTTCCCCCTAACCAGGACTCTCCCACCAGCGGGGAACCACCGCACCCGAGACAAGCTCTAACCTCTTGACCGATCTCCCGGCATGTGTGGTAGTGAAATGCACGTTAGTGTAAGGGGAAAGGATAGGACAGGCAGAGGAAGGACAGATCGCGCGCGGTCCGTGGCCCGTTTGGTAGTGTACTGCTCCGGTATTCCCCTGATGTTGATCGTAGAAACCACGGAAAACTACCGATAAGAGCAGCCGGCCACTACAATTCTCTTACAGACAACCACTGAATTCGACCTAGCTGGAAAGCTAGTGTCGAAAATCCTGCCGCCGTCAGGACTCGAATCTAGGACCTCCCGGTCAGAGGCGCTGCAGTGACATCAGTTGATGCACTGAGCTACCGCTCCCGGTTTATCAAGTCGGAAGGTTGAACGCCAACATAGTGAGTGCAAGGACTTAAATGACGTTGAAGGTCTCGATGGGATGGCACCGTAACAGCTATTGAAATTTCAGACGCAGCAAAGTAAAAACAGCAGTATAGGCTGTTCGTTCCACGTTGTCTGGGGTCTGGCGGCTCCACAAGGTGGCGCTCACCTCCCATCCACGCCGCGCATTTAAATGTCCCACTCATAACGAACAATTTCTTATAAAGAATTATCAAGTGGGTGCATCATTCCTCAAGGATGATAGACTTTACGTAAAATTCAACAGTTTTTCGAAGTGATAACAAATCGGATAGTTCTTCCCTAAAAAACGGCCGATTATATATATATATATATATATATATATATATATATATATATATATATATATGTATATGTATATATATGTTAACACTTTTATTTCACATGTATTTCATTAGGCTACTTTCGGTTCTCTTGAAGTCTGCCCCTTCCGATTGAGAGTATTTTCGTTCAAGTGACGGGGAGAGGTGGCTCAGTGCATCAACTGATGTCACTGCAGTGCCTCTGACCGGGAGACCCTAGGTTCGAGTCTCGACAGTGGCAATATTTTCGACACTAGCTTGTCAGCTAGGTCGGATTCAGTCACTGTCTCGAGGAGAATTCTAGAGACCGGCTGCTCTGATCGGTAGTTTTCTGTGGTTTCTCCGATCAACACCAGGCGAATGCCGGAGCAGTACCTTAACAAACGGACCACGGGTCGCGCGTCTATCTCTTCCGTGTCCTATCTTCTCCTCTTAGACACTCACTTACACTAACATGCACTGCACTAACACACATACGGGGAGACGGTCGGGAAGTTGCCCCATTGGTGCCAAGGCGGTGTCCCATTGGTGGGAGATACCTGCATGAGTGAAACCCCGCTAGCCGATGATAGGTCGGCGCCGGATCTCGCCATCCAGCGATAAAAGATCACCGCCACCTCCCGATGAAATGAACACACACTACACTTACGGGACTAATGACCTCAATAGTTGACATGCCCGGAATCACAAACAATGAACCTGCCAACCATCATCCTAGTGCGACCACCATCCTATCACACGTTGCGCCGTGGTGGTTCGCCAGTGCATTTCGTTCATTTGCGTCCTGTTCTCGCTCCTTGGCCCCCATTCCACGAACCCGCCTCCCTCGCTGACCTCGTTCACGCGAAAGGGATTAAAGGACTGGAGTCGAAAGGTGGTACACGTTGCATTTGGAATGCACAACGCGAGACAACAAACTGAGACACACATTCATGCCAATTTGTGCAAAGGTGGTGCGCGTTTAAAGGGACTCTCGAAGACCGCGGTGAAATTCATAAAACTTCGTGCTTAGCGCACTCAATCAAACATTTCCTTTAAACGACTCATTTGCTTTTTGAAACTCTTGTCGTGAAACTAGAATCAGTTATATTGATCCGCTTAAAATGCTTTATATAAATAACTCCAGATGCTCAATACTTTGTAAATTCAAAGCTTTCCTTTAGATGATTTTGTGTCCTAATCGAACTTACCTTTTCATGAGATTTGTTTTCTTGGATGACATAGAATATCCTATTATCAAGCACGAAAGCTGTGGGTGTTTATAAAGCTCTTGTGCTGGTGTAGATTGCTTCCTTTAAAATACACTCTCGCTCATTTTCTCTTTGCTCTGTCGAACATCTGCCATGGTTTCTATTTCGTATACACAGAACCCTATACTCCCTTTCTTCATAAATACAAATAAAAGTACTTTTATAATATCTAAATCCTATATATTTTAATTATCCCCTATCATTTAGTTTGTTGCTATCTAATAATAATAACTCCATGGAATTCTGCCATTAAACTGTATAAGAATACCGGCTTGGTTTATTCCGTTCTCTTTTGACAGTAATATTAATCGAATTCGACCTCTGATGACGCCATCAAAACACATGTGTATACATAACAAAAGGAAAAAACAAACACAGAAAGTACACTTTGAAGAATGATCTACAATCTAATATACAATACATCTTTTCTTCCAACATTCACACAATTAATTATTGCCAACATTAACTCTAGTGCACTCTACCACTTTGAATAATTAAAAAAAATTAATGGCCATATCTATTCTCTAAAGTCTTAAAAACTAACAATCTTGGCCTTGCTATAAATTTTGATGATAGAAAAACCAACATATGTTTTTAAACGCCCCTTTTTGCTGCACGACGATTGGATGTCACTGCTGTCCACATCCCCATATTTAAAAAAAATCATAACATCTTGAAAATTAACTTCATAAACTTTTGGAACTTGGAAACTAACACGCGAAGTGTCCACTACGGCAACTGGAGATCATCTTAAAAGTAAATAAACATCCGTATAACCAAAACCACATGATGCGCTCGCCATGAAATCTCAGTCACCTCTGAAGTTTTTGATTCTACTATACCGCGTAGTTTAAAACAGAATACAACTCTTCTCTGACAATACGACTGTTTCTTTTTCGTCATTTTTTATATTGTATTGCCTTTAATAGTCTTTTAGCGTTGCCATAAATTCATAAATATATCCTAAGATATTTATAATGTTCGTAACCTCTTTTCCAAACACTTGTTTTCTTATTTGAATGTATTATTAGTAATTGTTCGTCACGTTTGTGAGAACATTTGACTGTCCCATTCCTTATATGGAAAATTAATTTAGTATAACGGAAATATTTTTATTTACGAAACATTATATGGTTGCGACGTGTCATTATTTATAAATATGTCCTGTTTTTATTTGACATTCTCACAGTCTATTTTGGGCAGTTCTTTAGAATTTCAATAAATTAAAGAAAACAGCTTTCACTTATACACCTTCACATGTTTTTGTTCTTATTGACATACGAAATTAATGTGTTTTTTACTCCTAATTGAAAGCTTTTTGTATTTATTTTGGACGCGTCTGAATAGACCGTCACACATCGTCTTGTGTTTTTCCTTTCTAATGCTGACAATTACTAAACTCTTGTATGATCGAAACCAAATACGGCAAAGGTGTATCTTTGAGAAGAGAGTACATGCTTAAATAAGTCAGCTAAGGAATAATTTTTAAAAATTGTATTTATTTCATACTTACTATATTTTAGAATAATTAATTATATCTCCTATATTCAGCTTGAACTAAACAAGTAAATTCTCTCTTGTTTTGTTATTGTGAATCTATGTATTTTAATCTAAATATATGTTATCTAAATTATCCATCATGTTTGATCTCATTTTGTTTCAAACTCATGGCGTTTTTGTCTCTGAAACTTGTGCAATTTCTGTCCCACTAGCGTATGTTGGACAGTAGGTAGTAACACAACATTGCCTTTTGGATGCAGACAGTTGTTATGATAATTGAGGCACCCTTACAATCTTATATGGTTACATTGTAGACGACTCTCAGGGGAAACAAACTTTCTAATATAATATGCTTCTTTATGATTTTATTTCATATTAAAGAATAATCAATGCTACAAACCAGAGGTGTTGCGCCAGATGGACTTTAAAAGCCACTAAGACAGCTCTCGCTGTCGGAAAGGGTCGTGGCGTGAACAAAAGAGCCAAATAAGCCTAAGCATTCAACAGTTATGCATATAGCAGCTATGTGATTCCCCCTGATCAGAAGCATTTTTCACCCATTTCTCAATACCCTCGCACACAAAAAGACGGACTGGCATCACATTTAAGGTAATATTGCGTCACAAGCAAATGTAATTTCATTTTCTGTGCACGTCTTCTAGAATTCAGTGGGAAATATAATTATTCAAGTAATCGTTCTCTATGTTGTCGCGACAGAAAGCATTCACGAAGGACATAATGAGGGATGAGAGTCCAAGTTTATAGCTGATTTGCCCTTGAAAATAGATTTTATTACATCGGAGCGAATATTTTGTTGACAATCCTTGCAAAAAACGATAATTTTCTTTCTGTATTCAAAATTCGAGTAGTATATGGCTTAGAGTAGGGATCACAAAGTATTGTAAACGTGCACAGAATTCACTTCTCCTCATAGCACGTCACACAGAGTTTTAACTGTTTTGAACGTATATAAATATATAAATAAAAATAAAAAATAAAAAATAAAAAATGAATAAAAACAAATCAATAAAAATAAATAAATTAAAATCAATAAAAATAAATAAATAAATAAAAGTAAATAAGTTGAGCAAAGGAAACTGAGGTGAACGCCCTCACGCCTTCTCGACGAACATGTCGACTCTGAGTTCGTTCATGGAATCGTAATACACTTAAAGGCGCGAGATCTGGAGTGTGAAGGTCAATTTGTATCAAAACGAGTCACGAACGCCGAAAATTATTGTTCAAGGTCCGGAGATAGGAGACTCTAATTTCGCAAGTCAAACATAATCCGTGTGAGGTTACATTGGATTATTTTCGCACTTAATCGCAGTTTCTGTCTACCAGATAATGCCATGAATAAAAGAGTGATATCATTAATTAGACTTTTAAGCAGAGGACAGAAAAAAATCTCGAACGCTAGTAAACTATGACGCTTATTCAGGAGTCTGTTATATACTGATTAGAAAATCAAAGTGGTTTTAACCGCTTAACTACTTTTACCGAGCGAGAAACGCACGTCGCATCACGTGTCATCGAGAGACGCGTATACCGCGGTCATCCCGCTATGTGCAGTTGGGAACGAGTTATCAGGTCCACAGGCGCCCTGCAGGTGTGTGCTGACGCTCTCGCCCATCGCGTTTAGCGATTCCCGGTGCGTCCGAAGTGACGTGTTCACCGGCACGTGCCAATAAACGCTCCCCTCGCGCCCACGAAGTAACGCGTACACGCTCTCGCTCTGGCAACTTCAACAAAATCTGCAACGCTCGTTTTTAACGAGGCCGCGACGTGGGCCGCATCGCCAAAGCGAACTCCCCGGTTCCCACGGCGGCTCTCCGGACAACCTCAGCCAAGCACAGACCGGCGACGAACGAGGAGGGCGGGGCAGCCGGGGCCGCCGAAGCATGGGCTGCGTTCTAGCTGGAAATTTGCAATAAAAAACAAACAAACAAAAACTTAAATAGAGTTCGCATGGAACAAATAGCTCTCGACGAAAGAAACTCAACGCAGTTTAAAGCTAGGCAGTCACGAGCCTGCCTTGTGCGGGTTGTAAATCTACTTTATCCATAGTGCGATGAATGGGGAACAATGTTAGGCTGGATCCTCAAAAGCTTCGAGCCACGCTTACGAGCGTGGCTGTTTCTTGTATAAGACTCTTTAGTGGCCGCGTTTCATTTACGTTACATACAAATCGAAACACGTACGCTTGTATTATTATAAACGTTACGTAGACCTAGGTGAGAGTTCCGCAAGAAAATGCACCACTGACTGATTCTGTAGTTTTTGTGTGGGCGCGGATGTGTGGCTGATATAGACATTCTACCTGGTCGAACCCTAAAGAGAAGAGAAGCAATCAATCTGAATTCGTCTCCATTCCAGTCGCTCTCTCTCGCATACATCGCTTTCAACCTTTCTTCGCCGGTTTGTCATTGGCAGCGTCCCCACTTAATGTTATCGTCTGAATAATATTTCTGTCTACTCGATAACTTGCAGTTGGCAGGGAGAGGAGGTTTCTTTATTTAATCAGAGGCTACAAGTTTTGATGATGACGCTGCAGAGTTGCCGATGCTTGTTATAAAAATACTTACCTCTTACAGCACGAAGTAAATTAAAATTTAAGAGCGCCATTTGGTGTGTACAATTCTGCGTCGTTTACTGTTTGTGTGCTCTCATGGCGATTTGCTTTTTGCTGACGTTGTGATCTGATGCAAAAACGACCACGTGCCTGCCGGCCAAGTGTGTGACAACATCTCTCTCCCCCATCCCCATCTGTAAAATAGAAAGAAACATTAGTCGGACATGCATGTCGGATGTGCTCTACAACACCACAATTCTCTTCATCAGGGAGAGGAATCCCCAGGGTGGGCACCTGGGCCACTTGGGCTCTAATCCCCACCCCCGCCGACGTGTTAACGCCGACAGGCTGACGTCCGGATCCAGCCGGAACCCAGTTTACCGTCACGGCAACCTCCCCATACCTTTCCAGGGTAGGGGCTCCTCTGCCAGCTCAGAGCCCCTAGCTATCTAGGCTAGTTCCGGAGTCAAAATAATGCGCTACTCACATGCGCCGGAACAAGTTCTCTCCTCTTTGCCCAGAGTATCGGGCCACTGTCACGACCATTCCAAGAGCCCAACCGGGGGCCACCTGAACTAAGGTTCAGGCGGCTTGGAGCCCTTATCCCGACTCCCCAATGCTTACCACCAGCTCACGACGTGGGTAACGCCGGTACCGGAGCAACCTGACGGGTGGTCACTGGTTTCCCGCCGGACTTTAAAGTGGGATCCAGAGTGCTCCGAAAAGCATCCTTCACCCAATCCTGCTCTAAGGTCGACGAGCAAAAGGCCCAACTGGTAGGTGGCCAGTCAAACTCGGCCATCAGAAGCTTACCATCGCCGTCTCACTGCCTGCACCTTCAAGCTAACAATGTGTGCGGCACCGGGGGACTCAGGGTCTGAGTGGCCGTCTACGACGCTCCACCAGAGATCCTGACAACCCGTGTCATCGTGATCCACCCTGTGGGGTATTTGTCAGACAATAGGACTGACGTTTTCTTTCACTCGTTCACTTCTCACTCACGGGTCTAAGAATTCGTAAGGTGACTGTTGATGAGTGATCTTAACGTGAAAACTGCATTATGGCGTTGGCACACAAAATTGCTTCTTTTGCCATCCAATTTCCTTCTCCACCCACGCGTGTCCGTGTTCACATATGGGCTTTCCAGTCAACCTGAACCAACCTGCGAAGAAAGCTAATTATTATATCTGCTCTCGCACAGGGAAAGTGGGGAGAGAAAGAGGAGTCGGACATCAGTTGTCTCCACGAGAGGGCGATGGAACGATTCTTGCTGGGCAAATAATACAAGGAAGTTAGTGGTGCTACAACAACATTTACTTTCTCACATTATTTCTAACTTTGCAATTTTCGAAATCGCAGAGAGTTAAACGAAAAAGAGACATCGCCCTTTTCGCGCCGTTTCTTGTTTTGTTCGTGAAAAAAATTGAAGAGAAAATGGGAATGATGTTTGAGAAAAAGTTTTTTTATAATTTGTTTGAACTTCAAATACAAATTAATCGCAAAAACTTCTCGTTTTTTCAAAACAATTTACAGGATATTTTTCAAAGATATGATTTTTCAGAACAAGTTGAATTTAGAACAAAAATCTCTATCTTTAAACTTGTACTTTTGCACTCTTAACTAGTCTTTAAATAGCGGAGTTTTGATTCTAAATGAATTCTCTTGATCGTGAATACCCTAGTTCCCACGTTCCATGTATTAATTAATTTTTTTGGTTAGCATTACAGTTTTAGTTTCTAAATGATATTATCTGTCAATGTATTTAAAATGGATATTTATTTCGCCTGTAAACATTAATGTAGCATTTCTATGTGCACATTTTGGTTGAGCTCTGCCTTTGATAGTAGCAATAGAGGGATGTAAGTTGCTATATTGTTAGCAATAAAAAATCAACAATTCTGCAATTCGTTTTGCGATACACAAGTGTTCTATAACAGGAGAACGAAAATTTATATTTTTGAAATGTTGAAAACCTCACTTTGTTGGTACTTTTATTCATTGTTCAACTTGACAGAGATTCTGGAACTCGAAAGCGTGTGAAGATTATACATCGCCCTACTGCCCCCCTTACGACGAATAAAGCTTTTATTGTTCTTTGACAAAAATTAATCAAATCAAACTCAGAAATTAATACCATGAATTAATTAATACAATTTTGAAATTAATAGAATGAAGTGAATTATTAGTGAATTAGTATACAATGAAGTGAATGTATCACTATGTGAATTATGTTATTCTATTTGTTTTCAAACGAAAAAGATGTCTAATTAAAGGCAATGATGTTAATTTCAGTATTTGTTTTTATATGTGCACACTGTTTCATGTATATAAAAATAAATACTTGAAAATATTTTTCAGGATTACAATTTATTTAGATATTGAAACCCTAAGCATTTCGTAGGGTGTATTCCATGTTTAATAAATTTCGATAAAATATTACTGTGCAAAAAATATTGAAGTGTACTTCAGTGCAGACGGAAGGGTTTTGTTAAACGAAAAAATAAGCAGATTAATTTCAAATTTCCAATATTTTCCTCGGCATTATTCACAAATCGACTCAGATATAATAATATTGCTCATTATATTGAATGACCCGACACTCTCTTGTTTCACATACAGCGGCAGAATAAGCTTTTAATTGACCCTCTCTGATTGAGAATCCATAAATTACCTTTCCACCTTCTCAACACAATTTAGTCGAGATATACATAAGAAAATATCTCCCTCAAGTTTTGACAACTTCGTATTCACGGACGGTATTTTGACATCGTCAGACCTTTCATTCCCCATTCATCTCTTTCAGTCATGGATATTAGGGGAAATGCTAAAGCTCTACCAGGAAGAAAATCATTCCATTCTGGAAATTACATCGTCAGACTTCTTAGTGGAGAACTTATTAAGACTCAATGTAAGCATCTTTAGAATGCCTACGCTGTAAGCAGATAATCCCCAAGAAGGTATGTTTATAACGTTGGTATGTTAATAAATCTCACAAACCTCATTGTATTAACCAAATAAAAAAAACGTAGACTGCGCATTTTCGGTTATCACATTTCCATTTCGTTAAATTTTCAAACAACCTTTGTAAAATTATAAACAAACTTTTTCACGAGTGATTGTTGAAAAGTATTCACTGCGCAAAATAACCACTGTACGCCTATTGCTCCTTACTTCGTAAGTACAGGAAGGGAAATTATTGAAATATTATTCTTTCCAATCCCCTTTTTTACGAGGAGTTGCTTTTGGTGATTTAGCAGTCATATTCGGAGACACTTGTGTAAGGGTAATAGTACGTCTATGAGCCGCCAGGTGGCTCACACCACGTCCGTCAAACTCATTCCAACGCCAACAGCAGGTCAACGCAGGTCAAGGTTATTAGTATGTCTATGAGCCGCCAGATGGCTCACACCACGTCCGTCAAACTCATTCCAACACCAACAGCAGGTCAACGCAGCTTAGACCCTTGCAGTTTCAGTTGACCGCGCATACCTGAATTGATTTATTAAGTCAAAAACAGTAAAACCTATGTGTGTCGTATGCCGAATGGAGGCAAAGATCATGAAGTGGCCTTCTGCCCCCTGCTCTCGGCTTCCAGGGGCCACGTGCCGCCGTGGGTGGCCCACTTCGCCGTGATGGACACACTCCCGGTCGCCTGGACCCGCGCTTCATCCCACTCTGCCCCTTCCCCCCTCTCCGCCGCGCCCCGCTCCCTCCCGGTCTCCCGCCGCCCCCTCCCTCCACAACTCCACACCCCCGAGCTCCGTCGCCGGGCGGGGCTGCACCACCCTGGCGGGGTGGGCGGGTCCCCAGTCAGCCGCGTCCCAATTTCCGTCGAGGTCGCCGTCGCCCCTCCCCCGCCCTCTCCCCGATCTCTTCCTCGCCGCCGCCCGCGCGTCCCTGGCGCGCCTGGCGTTTAAAACGCGCCGCGGTCACATCCGTCCCCGTCGACCCTCGTTGGGCCGGCTCTGTTGCCGCCTTCCGCACGCCTCCACATATTCTCGTTCCACCCATGATTCACGCTTGCGTCGGCTGCGCCCCCGCCCCTTTACGCCCCTGCCTCGCTCTCCCGCGCCCACCCTTTCTCTCACTTTGCCACCATTTGTAATTTACAAGACGAGGCCAGACGCAATGTTCGCGCCTTCCGACCGCGCCCCTTTTGCTGCGGCGTGCGATGTTAATTTTTGTGCACGAGCGCGACTGTCACGTCCGCTTCTGGACTGGAACTTTTTAATTTGAATTTTTTTCGTCCTCGCGGCGCCGCCGCCGTGGCCCTATTCCACGGTATTGCAAAGTAGATTTTGTTATTTTTTGGAAGAGCGCGGCGTCCCTTTCTGGAGAAAACTGCGACACGAGCAACTTCCCTTTCCTGGAGAAAAATTGAGAAAGAGGGGAAGGAAGGAGCAAGATGCAGAAAATTAATTTGCAATGAGAACGCGTTGTACGGGCCGTCAAGGCAAAGAAGACCCAATTCGAGGTTTAAAAACCTCGCAACTTTCTTGCCGCACTCTTTAACGGACAACCCAATGCGGATACTCTAAATTTCCTTATCTTTTTGCGGCATCAGAAGTTTCTATTGGCGAGGAAACTCGAGGGGGAATGAATTGTCCGTTTCCCTCTCAGTACATTGTCCTCTACGACTGCCAGCGCAAAAAAAAAGAGAGAGAAACCCCTCTCCTTCAGCATTCAAATACAGCACCCTTGGCCGAAAAATTCTCATCTCCAGGAAAGGAAAAGAAACACAGTTCGGCAACTGTGTGGGCGCGCGCCAGCCGTCGAATCCAGAGCCTGCGATGAGGAACGAGGTGGGACGGTGGCAGGGGGTGACCCGCGAGGTTTGGGGGCAGAGAGTGCTGAATGGAGGGTTCATAAACCATACGTCACATCAATAAATGATACGCGTCCGGTGGAATCGATCTTCTCGCGCCGAACGCAATGTGGGGCTCGTCGCCTTCCTTCGGGGCCCAATTCCCGGTTTGGGCTGCGCTGCGAGGTCGCTCAGGAAGCAGCGGGTGAGGAGGGCTGGGGGAGGAGGCCAGATGCACTGGGCGCCTCTCAAATACGTTCTCGAAGCAAATCGAGGGGCACAGGTCTCCGGGAGAATAAGCCTCAGACGTTTGGAGAGCAAGTATGTGTTATAGCGATCGCAGTAACAACTCTACAAGTGGTACTCCTAGTGACGCTTCTCCGAAGATAAATAATAACATACCCGCTCCTATAAGATAATGGAGGAATTACTTCAGACCACTAATTAGAAACGAGACTGAGTTACAAATTCAATTGTTTAATTACCTGTACCTGTTGTATTCCATTTTTTTCTTAGACGAATAAAACTCTGAAGGTAAATTGAAAGCTTTTGAAGGAGTTGAAGCGAACGACTTGTGAGTAATACGCCTATTAAAATTGCGGTAGGATACATTTTCGGCCAGTCATGTTCCTTCTCAGCTTTGTTTTCTTAATCATTGTTCTGAGGTAGGAGTCAGTAGCGAGTGGTTTTGTGAGATTTTAGAGAGGTCAGTGGGAGACGATTCTCGAACCTCGGAGGCCGATGAGTCGCCGGCCTGTGAGCCACCGTCGAACACAAGCCTAGGTCCCCATTCCAAAAATGTTCCAGTGTTATGTGAAATCGTTTCCAATGTCAAGCAAGAATCGTACGATCGTAGAATAGGCATGCCATCTCTAAGATCTGCTGATCTAACAGATGGCGTCTCAATCAAGAATTCATAAGTATCTTTCATCGTTTCCCCAACCCCCCGCATTGTCTTAACTCTTTAATTTATTTCATATTATTGATATATACAACATATATATTGATTTATTTTTTCATGTTTCCGAGCGCGTCAACTGCTTTGGTCATTAGTCCCGTTAGTGTAGTACATGTTTTTTCTCGGGAGATGGCGGTGATCTTCCCCCCTGGATGGTGATCTCCGGCGCCGACCTACCGTCGGCTAGTGGGGTTTCCCTCTAACCAGGACTCTCCCACCACCGGGGCACCGCCCCAGCCGGGACAAGCTCTAAGCCCCTGACCGGTCTCCCGGAATATGTGGTAGTGTAGTGCATGTTAATGTAAGTGTATGTGTGTAAGGGGCGAGGGTAGGATAAGGAAGGAAAGATCGCCCGAGGTCCGAGGCCCGTTTGTTAGGGTACTGCTTCGGCATTCGCCTGGTGTTGATCGGAGAAACCGGCCGCTAGAATTCTCCTCCAGACAGCGATTCAATTCGACCTAGCTGAAAAGCTAGTGTCGAAAATCCTGCCGCTGTCAGGACTCGAACCTAGGACCTCCCGGTCAGAGCCGCAGCAGTGACATCAGTTGATGCTCTGAGCTACCGCTCTTGATATATATATATATATATATATATATATATATATATATATATATATATATATATATATGTATATATATATATATATATGCGAACATACCTTCGTATAAAGCAAACATTCATGATATTTCGAGCGCACTTCGCTTATAGCTCCTTTGCTACAGCTTACGTGGGTACATTCCTTTCGGGTATGGAGGGGAATCGAGGGTGGAGTCCGGGCAAGTTGCCCGCACTTCAGGAGCACCGGGCTTCTCGGGCGGGCGAGTCGATCGTGCGGGCGCAGTTTGACATGCCTGCGTTAGACTGACGAGATGCGAGAGGGAAGACGTGAGGTGTTGCTGTCGGTCGACACATCAAGAACCTCACTCACGGCAAATTGGAAGTCTCTCGGGCACTGCTTCGACTGACCATTTTCATCCGTGCCACCATTGGCTCTCCTACAAGATAAATTGCTGGACTCTGATACACATTGATTTTCATTTCATTTGTATTTCAGGATGGAGCATCTTATCTAACCCCGCGATGTGAATTCACCTGCGCGCAGGAGTTGAGTGGGCGATGCCAGGGGCTGGGAGAGGGTTATTGATTGATTGATTGATTTATGTTTCCGGGCGCGTCAACTGCTTTGGTCATTAGTCCCGTTAGTGTAGTGCATGTTTTTCTCTCTGGAGATGTCGGTAATCTTCCCCCGCTGATTGGCGAGATCCGGCACCGACCTACCGTCAGCTAGTGGGGTTTCACCCTACCCAGGACTCTTCCACCAGCAGGGCACCGCCCCAGCCGGGACAAGCTCTAAGCTCCCGACCGGTCTCCCGGGATATGTGGTAGTGTAGTGCATGTTAGTGCAAGTGTGTGTGTAAGAGGAAAGGATAGGACAAGAAATGGGAAGGACAAATCGCGTGCGGTCCGTGGCCCGTTTGGTAGGGTACTGCTCCGGCATTCGCCTGGTGTTGATCGGACAAACTACCGATCAGAGCAGCCGGCCGCTAGAAATCTCCTTCAGTCAGCGACTGAATTCGACCTAGCTGAAAAACTAGTGTCGAAAATACTGCCGCCGTGAGAACTCGAACCTAGGACCTCCCGGTCAGAGGCGCTGCAGTGACATTAGCTACCGCTCCCGGTGGGGGAGGGGTAGATGTATCGGGTGTTCCAAGTAATTTTTTAAAGGGAATGAAGTGAAGGTCTTTTCAGTGACTCAATACTGCTGATTAGTGGCATACGCAAGAGAAAAGTGAGAGTTTCGACATTTGGTTAGGCGTCATATACGCTCTGGCATTACGCTAGTGAAATCCCGAGACCTGCCATTGCTTCATTTTACTTTGTCAAATTATATACCACTCTTTGGGTTACGCAGATGTATTTTTCTATACGTCCAACCGTCCAGTACTTTAATATAATTTCTTATGTATTTGCAATGTTTTCTGAAAATCAGTTTTACTTTTTTTTAAACAGTTAGTGGAATGAAAACAAGTGTTATTATAAATATATTTTAGTTCCAATTTCATGAAAATGTTTTAAATTTTGAAACTTTCTTCCACCAATTTCTTAGACCGTCAGTTTTGCCCGTAATTTTTATACAAACTGTGACCATTTTGCAAAACCACTTTATCACAATTTTCTACACGCTCGAATTTTCTTTACTGAAACGTTTTGTGAAGATAAAACACGAAGATATATCCCTTTTCATTCGGAATTTCAAATTTTTAAAAATTAGATATAATATTTCCATGGAAGCCTCGGCACCATGGATGCACATTAAACTCGTGCACGTATGTGCTCGAGATGAAGAAAGGCTGGTTGCGAACACTCGCAGAAGCATACATTTGGCAAACCTTAAATAAAGTAATGAGTTTCCGTCTCAAAAAAAATCAAATGTGCGATATCTTGACCCGGGTTCAGCTGCATACGTAATCGTACTTGTAACCCGTGTGCAATAATGGAAGAAACTATACCCTGCTGCAGTTTTATCAGTTTGCATCAACACTCAGGGGCACAGTCAATATTTCATATCTGCAGCGCGTCATGAATTCGGATAATGTTGCAGAATTCTCTCATTGGAGAGTTTGTAAGCGTGACCTTAGAATATTCATGGGCATATCTTTCAATTCATTATGCTTTCCTAAGAAACAAATCCTTTCGGGCAAATGGAAATTCTTCGTCGTGTTGCATGTCGAGAAATGACTTCAATGACTTCTTGATCTCGCTGAAATCCTTTAATACAGCTAAAAGAAAATACAGGGAACGAAAGGAATGAGATGTGACACAAAGTACAGATGTGATATCCCAAAGAAAATGTAGAAAAATCCAATCAAACAATTTTAAGGAACATAACAAGAATCGATGCAGAAATCTCATCAATAAAAAAACCCAAGGGTCAACAAAAAATGAACATAGATGTAACTAATGGTTCCACAACGGCACATAAAAGAAATTTTTTCCCAACAATGCAATGTTCGAAATTTAGGAGCTCCATATCGGCTCCATATCGGTATTCAAGACTTCTTGTAAAAAAATTACAAAAAACTTGGAGCCGTTTTGGGGAACTTGTTTTCAATAAATTGCATTCATTTCAAACAAAAATTACGCGATACATGTTCTTTTCAAAAAATTGTTCTTGATCTTTTTGAAGATCTGATTTTATTTAACGCAAAATCTATCATCAATATTGTACTTTTGCGATGTTATATTTTTGCAATTTTCAAAAATACAGTTTTTGCCGAAAATGAGACCAGCATAATTTTTTGTCGTCCTTACGGGTGTGAAAATTTAAAGAAAATATTGGAGCTGTTTTTCAGAAACTAACTGTTTAAAAATCGCCTATATTTCACCCAGAATTACGCAAAATCAAATTACATTTTTGAAAAACGAAACATCTTATTTCAAGATCTGTCTTGAAACAACGGATTTCATTCAGAAAAAAACTTTTAATAACGTAGCCGCAGACGCCGAAAAAATTGCAAAATTTTCGAAAAATCAAGAATTTTAAACAAATTAGACTTGCAGCATTCTTAACCATACGTTCTGAATGCGGCTATCGGATGGCATATTTTAGTTAACAAATTTGGAACCATTTCTGGCAAAAAATGTAAAAAGTTGATATAATGTAAAGTATCTGCAAAAATCAGAAAACCTGTTTTATACTGGTTCGACCTGCAGTTCGTTCGGATTGGTCGCAGAATATCAATTTAGGAGAAAATAGTTTGAATGGTTTAGGGTGACTGTTCTCCAAATACAGACAGGTGAACGGTCAGACTGAGAGACACACAGACGTTTCGCCTGCAACTCGGGCTTCGTCGTTCGGCTTCTAGGAACCACTAAAGGGCAATTCTATCTACACGACGTGGTAGAGATATTACACTACATATAGGAACAATATTTATTCACTTATTCTTTACTAGGACTCGACAATAGTTTTCCTGTCAAAAAATTGCCAATTCCGTCGCAAGATTATAATACTTTCTCTTCGCTACATACGTAGAAGGCGAGAAAGAAAAAAACGGGAAGATGGTGAAATGCTGGTTCTACGACGCGTCGGAGGTTGAAAGGAAGCGAACAGGAACGCGACCGCGAGGCGGGGTGGATCTGGTCGCAAGAGGTAGGCAATGAGTAATAAGAGCGATGGGGTGCGCTAGGCAAACACGACAGCAGGAGATTGATACGGACGGGCGGCGGCAGAGGCAGGGGCAGAGGCAGGGGCAGAGGCAGGGGCAGAGGAAAGGGGCAGAGAAAAGGGGTAGAGGAAAGGGGCAGAGGAAAGGGGCAGAGGAAAGGGGCAGAGGAAAGGGGCAGAGGACGGGCCAGAGGCAGGGCGGAGCGGCGGCAGCGACGGATGGCGCGGTCGAGGAGAGGGCCGATCGCCGGGCGACATCGACGCCCTCGCAAGGACAGGATGTGACGAGGGCGCCGTGAGCGACGGAGGCCAAGGCCTTGGATTGATTGATTGTCAGTCCGGGCGCGTCAACTACTATGCTCATTACTCCCGTACGTGTAATGCGTGTCACAGTCTCCCTCACCGTCTCTCTCACCGTCTCCCTCACCGTCTCCCTCACCGTCTCCCCCACCGTCTCCCTCACCGTCTCCCTCACCGTCTGCCTCACCGTCTGCCTCACCGTCTGCCTCACCGACTGCCTCACCGTCTGCCTCACCGTCTCCCCCACCGTCTTCCCCACCGTCTCCCTCACCGTCTCTCTCACCGTCTCCCTCACCGTCTCCCTCACCGTCTCCCTCACCGTCTCCCTCACCGTCTCCGTCACCGTCTCCCTCACCGTCTCCCTCACCGTCTCCCTCACCGTCTCCCTCACCGTCTCCCTCACCGTCTCCCTCACCGTCTCCCTCACCGTCTCCCTCACCGTCTCTCTCACCGTCTCCCTCGCCGTCTCCCTCGCCGTCTTCCTCGTCGTCTTCCTCGTCGTCTCCCTCGCCGTGTCCCTCGCCGTGTCCCTCGCCGTCTCCCTCACCGTCTCCCTCACCGTCTCCCTCACCGTCTCCCTCACCGTCTCCCTCACCGTCTCCCTCACCGTCTCCCTCACCGTCTCCCTCACCGTCTCCCTCACCGTCTCCCTCACCGCCTCCCTCACCGTCTCCCTCACCGTCTCCCTCACCGTCTCCCTCACCGTCTCCCTCACCGTCTCCCTCACCGTCTCCCTCACCGTCTCCCTCACCGTCTCCCTCACCGTCTCCCTCACCGTCTCCCTCACCGTCTCCCTCACCGTCTCCCTCACCGTCTCCCTCACCGTCTCCCTCACCGTCTCCCTCAGTCACCGTGACCGCCTCCGTCACCCTCTCCATCACCATCACCGACGTCTTCATCATCATTCTGACTCTCGCCTTTCCTTCCTCGGCTTTTGCCACTTGTCGCAAGTGCCGAGACGTGCCTTTCACTCTCATCTCCTTCCCCCTCTTTTCCCCAACTGTCGTCCCTCTCTGTCTTCCATCTCACTTACTTTTCCGGCGTCCTCGTCCTACGAACCCTCGTTCGCCTGTATTCTCGCCCGAGACAGCTCTGCGGAAAGTTGTCTTATCTTCGGGTGAGAAGGGGCATTGATCTGTATCGGGAGGTATAGCCTCCTTCGAAGTCAGTCTCTCATTTTAACCCTTTGAAACCAATGGTATCACGGAGACTATAGAGCATATGACGCATGTATTTATAACATCAATAAGAATAACAGGAAAATATATTACCCCGTTGATAATAGCTGTGGCTGCTGAGATTTAGTAGCTTCTGAGTTCATACAATTTTCAATTTTATCGTGCAGATGTTACTAATACGTAAGAGAAAACCATGCTTCATTTTAATAGTACAAAAACGAAGTGTTTTAGCGATTATCTTCCAGGCATATCAAATTGTAATATTAATCCTTATTATGGGATAATTACTGTGTAATGTCATAGTCCCTGTCTGTCACGAGAAACTTCTCTGGCAATTTAACCATAATGGACATATTATCCTCTGTCCGAAAAAAGTAGAAGGAAAGACAATAACTCAACAACTAGTTGAATAAGTGGCGTGATCTTTTGCACAATTTTGTCAGTCACAATTAACACAAGGTATGAGCCATTTAATCACGATATTAATATTAACACGAGGGATGAGCCATTGAATCGATATTTTGTTGAATTAATCGAGAAGGTGATATCGATTTGTTTTACCGATTAATCCAAGCATCGATTATTTTCTCCGATTATTTATCTCGATATTTTAAATTCAAGTATCGATTTTGAAAATATAATATGAAAATACCTGTCTGCACACTAACGTTAGCAATACATTTCCTCCGTTTACGTATCTCCGACTACAGAAAAATAATTGAGAGAAACAAATTAAATATTTCATATCAGTAAAAGTTATAAAATTAAAAATCATTATATATGATCATATATTTTAGTTATGGCTTGTTTAAATACACAGCTTTGATTTTACTTTGTTTGATTCCTACATATGCTCTAAAAAAATTATTTTAATGCGACGCAATGTTGTGCGTTCATTATTTTGAACTAGTAAAAATGCAGTCTATAACATTTGGTTAATCAATGCATATTAATTGTATTATGAAATAATTCGTTTAAATATTAATTTATATTTTTTGAATAATCGCCCATTCTTAATTCTCACTGTATGTGGTGATATTGGAATATATCTCTCATCCTGTTTAATTGTCTGAGATTTTGCTATTCTTTTTTAGTGCAAACGGAGAATGGTGCAGCCATGTGTCCGTCACAACTCAAGCGAACATCAAATGATAACGCTTAAACTTACCATGACCAAAATGAACTATGTCGTCTTATGGCTGACACGTTCAAAACGCTGTGCAGTCAACCTAGAGACAATTAGAATGAATAGGCATATACTTATTGACTGAACCCTCGTACATATCTTCTGTTTTAATTATCACTGAACAGAATATATCTTCTGTTTTTATTTAGACATTAGATTAGAGGTTTATTACATATGGCAATGAGATAAAAATTATCGAAATATTATTCCGTTTTATTTGTGATGGGCGGGGGGTATACCACTTTAACGTTAATAACTCATTTACAATGAAATTTAAGACTTCTTAGTCCGTGTTTGCGTGTTGACATGTACCCTCTCCCTCAGAAAAAATGTCGTTCAAAATTCTATCTTCCACACCGCGCCGACAAACTTGGACACCCCTCGGCCTGGGGGAGGGCAGGGGGAGGGACGCGTTGACCAATCGCTAGCAGGTAGAACCACAGTTGTCTGTGATTGGTGCAACATCCCAAGGGGCAGAAAGAACGCTGTCTCAGGGGGAGGGGGCTAGTTCGTTTACGTACGAGATGGAAATATCGTCATATTTCCCTGCCGAAGGAGATAGTTTGCCTGCGCGTACGCCACGACGAAAAAAATATTTCTAAGCGGGGTTTTCCGTCCAGAATGATTGTCTATAGACCAGTAAATATTTATCATTTTAGCAACAATTATTCTAACTTTTAGTAATCGATTTGTAACTCCTGACAAACTGCTATTTTGAGATATTCATTTCAGGCACAATTTGCGGAGCCTTCCCGGCCGTTCTAACGCATATTTCGAATTTGTTTATAAAATTATAAATTGTTGCAAAATTGTTAATTCGCTGTTTTTGGTTCTGGGACATCGGGAGACTCTCCCCACTTTAGATTTGCAAAATTTGGAAATTGTTTATAAATTTGCAATTGTTGCAAATTTTCTTATTGTCTAATCTGAATGGCGTTTAAATGTGATGCAAAATTCCGGAATCCGTTCGGTGCTATTGTATCTCGTTCTCGAGATATATGTAATTGTTTATAAGAATTTAACATCTTAGTAGACCCCATTTGTTTGCGCTTAATTCATTCGCGCTAGCAGAATAGCGTGGGATGGGCATACTGAAAAAACAGTTCTCCAATGCCGCGCTTTTGCCTGCCACATACGCTTAAAATGCACTTGCTTGTAAACAAATTCTGTGGCCAATTTAATTATGCTAAATTCGTATTTTTACGGCGAGTATGAGCATAACTTTTATTTGGTTTTTATATTCTCTTTTAAGTCCTACAATTTGCAAGTCGATATATTTATCAAATAGGAAAGAAATTGATTATAAAAAAAATATTTTTCAAGGTGCATTACGCCCAAACAATTGTTTCTGTTTTTCTATCAAAGGGATGTTGAGCAACCGAATAACTGTATTATTAATTTTTTTTAAGTCCCCTGTTAACACCGAGAGTCAGAAACTATTTGTTCCTCTTGCTTAACCATTACCATTAAAAAATAGGGAAACATATTGCTTAGCTGTTTGCTATAAACTGCACTGGATTGGATGAAGGTAGTGTTAAAGTTTTCAAATACAGAAATATTCAATTTTGTGTTTTGAAAGATCACATGAGTAGAATCACACATGACAATATTTACACAAGTATAGAAATTTCTAAATAAACGTATATAAACTTTAAGTTAATATTTTCAATTCAATTTATCATTCCTTTCTAAAACTGTTAATTTGATGATTTCATTGTATAATATTCAAATCAGAGCTTTATGTGCTAAATCTACGCATTGTTAATACATATTTTTAAACAACATTAATATATTTAATATACATTTAAAAGGTTTTTAGATTGGCGAACGTTTCAATGAAATTTCATGAATTCCTAAATGCTTGAAAATAAATACTTGTAAAATTAAATAATTGTAGCGTGTAAAAATACAACAAACTCACGTATTTGGTAAAACCAGTAAAACGATTACTAAAAGAAAGCAAAACAGATGTTATAACAATTCAAAGAGATTTAGCGTTTGTTTACAGTTTAGTAAATATCAATGCACTAGCATTTCCCAGTGAAAATACATAGAACGAACTTGGTGGTCAAGTGATATGACCTTCCCAACACAGACTACATTTCAGTATCGTCAGAGTTCGAAGGTGGTTTGTTGGCCGCCATTCTACGAATATATCAAAACCTTGAATTTTGCACGACCATCTGTACAGGGAGAACGTAGCGGTTTATTAAACGGAAACGGGCCATTCGAGGTATCTAATGTGCACTCTTTGAAAACGTTTAACCATTATAAACTATCCCTAAGAAAAATATCAAATAAACAATGTTAAAGGTCACCAGCTTAACATTGCCTTTACTATTTGAATGTTTTCAACATCCCCAAAACCAACAGAAAACCCATGTTTTTACAGGTTATTATAAAACCAATTCAATAAATATAAGCATTTATTCACGTTATTATTTTTAAAACACTCAAATATCTACGATGTTATTTGATTCATGTCTTCATCGAAGATCTGAGATTAAAAAACTGATAAACAGAGAAAATTAAAGTAATTTTGAGTGATTGATGAAGTTGAATGATCAAACGAAAAACAATGTTTCTTGCTTCATATAATGCTATCGTGTTTAACAGACATGTAATTACATGTGATACCTATATTAAACATCCAAACTAATGAAAATTTTCAAAATTAAAATCATCAATAAAACGTTGATTCATCAGCAAGGATTATATTATTAAATACTTTTTGAGATTCATGTGCTCCTGTGTGAATAACGTAGTAAACGTGATTCGTATGATCCAGTTTCTCAGAATAATACAAAACCTGCTAGACACATACACTAAACATAATAGTTGTCAAATAGTTATTTACGACATGAGTATCAGAAGATATCTTATTACAATACGAAATTGGAGAATTATCAAACAAGACTCTTTAGTCGAAATTGTTAACCAATTGAATATTGTAATATAATGTTACCATTTGAATATCATAGAAAGTAAGACGCAATTTGTCAAAATTCATGTGAACTATAATTTTTCTTTAAATTTTACTCCTTATCCTGCGAAAGATATGTGACAGTACTTATGTTAACAGTTCTACTGCCATGGGTTTAATTAATTAGTTTTCAGTACGCAAATTATTGTTTTTGGTTTTAAAGAAGCATTGATATACAGAGTATCGGGGAAGGAAACGTCTAGAGTTTGAAAAAAGCTGTTTAAACAATTTTAATCATACTTTGTCTAATAAACAACATAAATATTTTGAATGGCTGAGCTGCAATAAACACGCAAATGTTGGTTTGAAAATATGATTTCTACGCAAAACTTTGCATTCTAGAATCATGTAAACAGACCAGAAACATGTAACATGTTTATTATTAACAATATAAATTAATATATTAGTTCAGAAAAAAATTAACCGAGAAATAAAAAAGCAGTCGGACTGTGAAAATTGGGTGCTTTTTTATTTCTAGGTTAATTTTTCTTTCTGATCAAATGTATTCATTTATTTTGTTAATCATAAACAATTTAGATATTAATGAAGTGTTTATATGCTTCTACAACGCAAATAGTTGCCTAGAAAACATATATCCAAACCAACTTTTGAATGTTTATTGCGGCTTAGCCATTTGGAATATCCGTGTAGTTTATTAGACAAAATAAGCTTAAAATTGTCTTAACAGCTATTTTTCGAAGATTCGACATTTCTTCCCCGAATATCCTGTATATAAAAGGCTTGATTTCTGTTGGTACGCGACGGAACGGCGTTCCGGTTCTTTGGAAATAATTATGAAATTATATTATATATAAATAGCTATTGCTATTATATTAATAATTAATTCGAGGCGCGTTTCGGGGCCTAAGATTTTAAAAATAAAGGATATATGTATCATAATAACTCTTATGACGACACTGTTCTCAGTTACGTCAAGTTTTAATTTAGAGAATCAAAGTGAATGATCTAAGTTTACTCACTTAAATAAAGTTTTTCTTACTATACATACTATTTAGAATGTGTTTTATGTTCAAAACAAGTGTTGCCTCAACAGCATATATTTTCACGTATTATTCGTAATTGCTATGCAATATTCAATACGGTCTATGTGAACCTGCAAAAAAGAAACAACAAAAAAAGACCTACTGCAGCAGAAAATATTTTCCACTCGTCGGGATTCGAACTCGGGTCTTTAAAGTTAACTCACCTGACACGGTTCCCCCTCACCACCAGGTACACGACAAGACTACCTCCTTTCCGATGCGAAAAGAAAGTGAAGCATTTGCAGTTTTAAAAAAAAAACAGGGTGTTCAATTTATCTTAATACAAGATCTATTTTTAAACAGAGATTTCATTAAACAAAAATCTCTAGCGTTCATTTTTTCGGCAATGTTATAAAGATCAGTCGGGGCTAATATTATACAGTAGAAAATTGGGGTTAATGTATTACACTTTAAGAGTTGTTATTTATTTATGTCAAAAATTAACAAGAAAATGACAAATGATAGGAAATATATTCTATTATAATGACCATATAGCAAACACTCAGAATGTAACAATATTTGGGAGGAAAAAAATCAAAATTAAATGCCTAATTTTTCCAGTCAAAAACTTTACCGCCGTGATATAAATCTTTTGACGTTACTTCGTTATTTTTTATGACACGATATTTTTGAAAATAGATTATCATTAAGAAAGAATTAATATTCTTTTCTGCGTTAAAATAATGCAATAATATTAATCGTGTCATGATATATAAAGCCTCAAATTTGTGGGGCTAATATGATACAACTTAAGAGACTAATGTAATACGGGTGTCGGGGCTACTTTGATACACTAAAAATTAACACGCAGACAACTGGAAGGGATTTTTTTATGTTTAATATTACATCAAAGGCGCTAAAATTCCGATTTGATGTTGATAAACTCTCCAAGTGTTTATCTGAGAAAGAAAGAGCAGGTGACAATTTATATAGATTTCCTCGTTCTCCTCGCTACCCAGTATATGGTGATTCACTTATGATTATCAATTGACGGGAGCTTCTACTGTTTCAGTGCAGTTACTGATTTTTCACTGGAATCACAAGGAATCAGGCCTACAATAGGAGCTAACACCATCCCTTCAACTCCAGATATCAACTGTTCTCATCCAGTACTTTTGAGATAATGCTGTTGGAAAAAAATTTAAAAAAACAGTAGCCCTCCAAAGAATAAGGAAGCGGTTAGACCCAATAGCAGCAATCATTACTAGTGAAGAGTGGATCATTACTAGGAGAGAGTGGAGTGTTTAATTTACATTAATTTAATATTTATTTTTAAAAAGAGATTTCCTGAAACAAAAATCTCTAGCGTTAATATTTGTTTTCGACAATGTTAATAGGTATTTGTTTGCAATTTTCGAAAATTCAGATCGTTCGCCCAAAATTGAACGTACGCCACCTTTAAACATCCTGTGCTTCGAGGAATAGATTTACAGAAAAATTGGAGCTCTTTTTGAGAAAATTATGTAAATATGATGGGGTTTGGTGTAAAGTACCTTCAAAATTAAAAGATTCGTTTCAAATTCGAAGATTCGTAATATTAGCCAGATCGTTCAAGGAATATCCATTTTGGTGAAAATCGTGTTTACTTAAGGCTCTAGAATTACTCACACGAAGACGAATTCACAAAGAGGGGTTTTGGAAAATCACTTTTTCGGGTTCAAAAAACAAGCGTTTTGACAGCCTTGTGTATAGAAAATAAAAGAACAATACCAACAATCCACTTTTTTCGAACTAGCTACTTACAAAACGTGTTTTCTGTGAAAATTTCGACACTTCCTCCTACGGCATTACGTAACTCTTTACACGTGGAGGTAAAAATATTCCAGAGTTACTGGGATTTGAACTCGGATCCCTGTAGTCTGTAGGTCTGGCTCGACCGCACTGAGCTATCACCGGTATTTCTCAACACGCTGTCCAAGCACACTTATTACGTTAAGAATAGTTACGTGATATTCATTGCACTTAGATTTTTTATTAGAGAAATGTTCTACATGTGTCAAAGATATCAAATTCACAAAAATAATGCAACCGCATAAAACCCACGCAACTACATAGCTCATTTTACTATGAAATATTT
>BLKR01010184.1:0-66022 GCA_011170035.1 Teleogryllus occipitalis
AGAGGTGATTTTCAACGTTGGAAGTATTCTAAATGGACATGAAATATTTCTTGAAAACAGACAGAAGTAGATAAATTATAATCGATCAATGTCATTCTAAGCAAATCACGGGAAACATAAATCAATCCTCACACTGAGGGAAACTGAGGGAAACAGAGCGAGATAGAGTCGGGCTTTATTTTCTTTTTGGGGAGGTAGGTGAGCGGCTTAGTAAAAGTTGATCGCGGTCGGTACACTCTGTAACATATTATGGACGATATAGTTTTCGCAATATAACTCGCAAAGTCAATCATAAAATAAGGAATTGAGGAATAATAATTCGGCTAACCCTTCAATGTTGTTACTTACGTGAAAATATTTTTTCTTAGAAAACATCCGGACATTTGAACATTTGAACCGATATTGGGTTTCAAATGGTCAAGTGGGTTGGCGATTCATTCCTCTAATTGTATGAAGAGCTTAGGAAGTATAGTGGCAGCTAAATAGTTATTTTGAATAGTTCTCCTCCGGTTGTGCTTCCCATTCATTTCATCATGATCTAATGTCTACTTTCTCATTATATGTGGGCGATCCCTAGTGTAGTGGTCAGTTCATTCGCTTTCCAATGCTGGGACTGAAGATCAATTCCCAATTGATACATGAGGAGTTTGTATTGGACAAAGTAGAATTACGGCTGGGTGTTCATTCTCCCGTGTCTCCTGCATTTCATTGCACCATTCCTCCATAATCGTTCACCTATCTTTAAAATCATCTATCCGTCAACTCATTCATCCATACCAGGTATGGCCATAAGACATAAGCATATACAGCTTATAAAAGAATATTTTCTATTCTTCCCAGTGATTTTGTGCCTAAAATACATGTAATAAATGATCTAAACAAATGTTTAACAGTTGTTCGCACAAGGTCGACAATTGCACAATTCAACCACCTTTAGAACACTTATTAACCGCCCGGTACTTACAATTCGCTAGAAAATACTTTGGTTAGATAATGTTGTAAATAGGATGGGTCATCACTTCTTTAATAATTATACGCCGTATTGTTTAATATTTTTCTATTTTTTGTGGTCACAACACGTCTCTGTGATAATTCTTCTCTTTCATTCGACAATCTCTTTTGGTCTTGGCTTACACAAGTATCTTCCCCCACTCCTACCTGTCTTTTGTTAGTTTCTTCTTGTTCTTAACATACGTATTTTTTTAGTTCATATAGTACGTCCCATATAATATGTGGGCTTATTTGTAAAAATTACAAAAAGTAGAAATAGTTATATTTCGAAGTGTTTTGTTTCGCTAGGGAGGGTAATTCACGTTCTCTGAGACATTCAGTGGAGTTTCATATGCTTAAGCATTTACTGCTCATGAGACAGCAATTTATGAATGGAAACTAACAGTACAAAGTGTGGGTATGCTGAATCATTTTATTCCCGGATCCGTGTGCCAATACACATAATAGCGGCCAATTCTCGTTTTATGAAACATTTTCTTTGGATATGTCTTACACAACGACAATATTTATGGTTTCGAGGCTAAACCATAAAGCTATTTTTAAATGAGTAGTGTTTACAAGTACACAGGTTCACATTGCACATTCACATTGCTGTTTGAAATGAACTTGTTTGTGTTTATCATGCTATTTTTTGACAGAGGTATATGTATTAAAATGTTAAACTACATCATCTCTGATAATAATAATAATAATAATAATAATAATAATAATAATAATAATGCATATAATTTGTTATTGTCCTTATCTTGTGGGATTTTATGAATATCATAAACAAGTCATTGTCCCTACCTATATTCTATTTTGTAAATGCATCATTACTGTTACAAATAGAATTATGACAATTTGTTCTATTTTGAAATATTTCTTAAGCTGCAATGCGTACATTACTCTCCGTCATTGTATGTATTTGACATTTTGGGTTGACTGTCTGACTTTGCCGGTTGGCTAACGGTGTCTCTCAAGCCTGGGCATAGTTCAATGCCCACGCTTGTGGGGTAAAAGGAACATATGGTAAACATGGTGTATTCCCTTCACCGCAATAAGCAACCTCCGCCTGTCAGAGCTTTTCTTCCTCTCACAAATATAGAAACTGAGCCGATTTTAAAAGAAAGCTACAATTCTATTTTTGCCTCAGCCGGTAATCGAACTTGAGATCACTCCATGGGAAACTAGTGCACTGCCCATAAGCCAGCCTATAGGCTTATCTTTCTCATTACTTTGTACAAAAGAAAGAATCTTAATATTTTTTCTGCTGCTTATTAGTTCGGTCAAGTACAGGTGGTTGAAATTAAATTTCTGAGAAGTAATCCACGATTTGTTTTTTAAGAAAGAAAAGAAATTGTAAGTGCTAGAACATACTTTCTGATTTATTTGACAACAGCTGTTTCTTAGTTTCCTGAGGCTTCCAAGAGCAATCATAGGAATAAATAACGTACATACTGAATTTTAATGGTGTATATGTCTTATAAACGATTAGGCTCCTATCCAAGTCTCAGAGTCAGAAGTTTGAGTTGTGAATAAAACCTGAATTTACATTCCTGTACCATAAATGACTGTTCCTTTTCTTTCGTGTAATTCTTCTTCTTCTTGCAACTCTTGTTATTTAGAGAACAAGTGGAACATTACATTCTTTTTAACTTTTTATTATAAATGAAGTAAACATTTAAATAATCTATAATATAAGAATTTATATCTCCTATACCAAAGCGATCAATATCTGCTCGATCTAAGTAATGTTTGTGGGCAGTTATTGCTAATTCATACGAAGATTTCGTTCTATTTAAAATAGCATAGATCATTCCCTGTAGCTAGCTGGTTGATGTGACTTTTCGTTTCATTGCATTTGATCAGCAATGAAACAGATTGGGAACAAACAAGCATGATACCTAAACACTTTACTATCTTTGAGTTCCGAAATCATATGAAAGATTTTTCAAAACTTAAAAATGATAGAATGTTTGAACATATTGTTAAAATGTCAAATGTTTTGTAGCTGGTATTTTTTGGTACTGTTTGTAACCCTTTCTACTGGAAACCTATAAAGTGGTTTGTCCACTGTTCGTGTGCAATACAATTTTTTTTTAAATTTGAAAAATTAAAAATCTCGGGAGTCGGCGGCCAAAGTTTGGCTGCGCCTGCCTGCAGCCGCTCGTCACCTCTTTCCGTCTGCCGCCTCCGTCGACTGAGCGACTCCGCAGTTGCACTTTCACCCCTCGCCGCGAGTGCCTTTCCTCACAAATTCCACAGAACGCTCAAAGAAGGATGACGCCGCGCAGCCGAAGATAAAAGTTGGTTCTTCTCTTTCGACAAATCATTAGACCGTTTCGTGAGACGAACGACGTGTCGGGACAAATGACAAGCACTAATCAACTCCACCTTCTAGACTTCACATTGTGGCAGAACTGGTAAAGAATGCGGCTCATAGAATGTATCATTGTCTTTGTTAACATTATTTTTTATTGATACTGTTGTTTTCGAACGTAGCCTGTTATCGACTGCGAAGAACAGTTGGTCAGTTGATTATAACTCGTCTTCTACGATAGCTTCGCGAGCAGCCTTCTACAAAAGCGTTACATAATATTCATTCACTACAGTGTGATCATATTTTTGCAGTATTACAAATTATTCCATTATAGTTTTACTTTCATTGCATGCTGATAGATTTTGATCTCATTTGAAATATTAAAATTATTGAATTATTATATTTTTGTGCATGAAACATCAGACTACATCTTTTGACATACAAAACTTGCTGTAGCGTGATACGATTGTTCTAGTAGTACATTAGTGATTGGAAATAAATATATTTTTTCAAAATGTTGGAACTCCGTAGTTGGGTAAAGCAAACACGTTAGACCCTGTAAATTCTTGGCATATTTCTGAAGCCGTTTACGTTGTCACGGTTTGAAAACTTTTCGGAGAAACCTGTATATCCCCAGAGAATCCGCGAACCTAGTTTCTGGTGACCCAGAATCCGGCGTGCTCGCGTCTTCGTGACCGCGTGGGCGGGGGCGAGGGCGGGGGCAGGCTCGTTGTCTCCTATCTGCCACTCGTTGCACCTCGGCCCCGCGTCTCTAGGAGAGAGCGTCACATCTATGCACCACGGAAGCGCCGTGCGACGGCATCTACTACTCCATTCCTCTTGCACTCAGATGGGCGTCTCCCGTCTTAAGGCATGACCGGCAGAAATCAGCCCAGCTGTTGTTACAGGCGGTTGTGATTCCATTGCCCCCTTCCAACACTTGTTTTATAACGCTTGGCTGAACCAGTCCCGATATTACTGACAGAATATCGTCTTCCATCGCCTCCTTCTTCTTCTTTTCTTCTTACTACATTCATCTTTATTCTCCTTTTCCTTCAAAAATTAGTCATTGAGATGTGTTGCATTCCTTGTTTCAGTAATTCTTTGTCTAATCTATCTTTTCATTTCAGTTATAACTTGCAAAGACATTCTCACTATTTTCCATATTTTCTCAGTCCTCATTTTATCTCTTTTTGCTCCTCGTACAATTCAGCACTACTGATTTTAATATTTTACTCTAAATTGATACTCTTCCCTCTCTGTCTATTGCCGGAATCATCCAGAATATCATTTTCAGTGTTCGATATAAAAGTAAGAGGAAAATTAAATGTCTAATCAGATAAATAAATAAAGAGACAAGAGGCATTGCCCGTCAGAATGATAAAGAGTATGTGTACTTTTTATTGTAAAAAGTGGATGTCGTCAGATTTGTTGGTTTCTCTCAAAATTTCTATGATACAAACGCCACGAAGATCATGGTCACGAAAATCTAACATCCTATCGGATTATTGCTGGTAGGACTGCAGATCTTAAAAAATACTTTCTATTGTAACTAAAAATGTTTAACGGATGAGACTATTTTCTATTACGCATTCATTTCCATTACTACCAAGTAGTGTTAAAGATAGTCATGCACGAACCAGAAAGGCTTGCGAGTGTGGGTTACGCTGGTTGTATATCTGTCACCGCTGCATTGTTCTCATAACCGGAAGAGATCTATTGAGGAACAATGCGTTGGCGACTAATTTACAACAGGCGCAAACCAGACTTGCAAGACTCTGTAGTTGGTGTAAGCCTACCTGAAATATCTTCCTACACCTAATCTAACAACTATTTACCATATCATTCAAATTTCACTACACGATCTCTTTCTTTTGACAACCATGTACAGAGAAAAATAACCATTTCAAATGTAATTATATTTTTAAATACTTCCATTAGCAGCGTTTTGAGAAAGTATAATGTTCTCATCAGATGATAACGGTTTAATTCAGATATTTAAATATATTACATATGCATATTAATTATATAAAAAATGTACAAAAATCAAAATCAAACTATCCTTACTTTGCTGCCTATTTGTTGACTTATTTTATTTATAACTTTTTCGTTGTTACCTATATATGAGGTCACAGTACAACAAGTTAAGATATAATAACATATAGTAACACGACAATCAAAAAAAAAAAAGAAACTAACACATCATATCACCTCTTACACTTCTTCCGCAACAGTCCTTCAAAACCCATTGCCTCGCAATACCACCTGTTTACTTGTAACAATCATCTCTGGGCACACTTGTGGCGACTTGTAGCCACAACGCGCAAACTCTACTCTTCTCTGCGTCTCTATTATTCTCATCTCACCCTCTTTTGTGCAGCCAGTCATTGTTTCCACCTCCGGCTATACCAACCACTCAACTAGAGATTTCTCAACCACCTCATCCCGACGCACAGTGGTCCGAAGTCATATGAAATGCGGGCGTAAAAAATGTTCAGTGATTTCTAGTAGATCGTTTCAACTATCAAGCAATTTAACAATTAGGAAATGTGTGCGTGAAGATGAAACATCATAAAATAAATATTTTGTTCTTTAATATTAAGTTTTTGATTTTTATTTAAAGAATAAAATATTTTATTCTTTAATAATAATTTTATTGCTATTTCAAATTTTCTGTATTCAATATTTAATACTCGTACTGTCAACATTTATTACAAGGGTGAGAGATGACCTAATGTAACGTCCTAAGAATATGACAAAATCATTTAATCAATGAAAGACCAAATTTACAATATAAAACAGAGACCAAGTAAAGTCTGAAATTGATCGTTTTCTGATTATCTTAAACATTCTGATCAATACCGTTGCGAAATAGAAAAAAGCAATCTCTTGTTGCCTTGCTTGCTCTACATATATTTGCATTAAATATCAGTTGTGTCGAAATCTCGAAAATTAAAATTATTACAAACAACAAAGCGAAGTATGTAATTTCTCCACATCCTCTACAACAATTTGGAGGATATCACCACGATATACCTCAAACGTTTTGAAGATATTTAGTGAGGTCGATATAGGTTGGCCCCCTGTATAAATGATACTCAAGTCATAAGTACGGATTTAAGATAAATTTTAAACAATAACAATTGAATCATTTGTCATCCGGTAGCGTATTCTCATCACTTATTTTCAAATTAAGAATAACACACAATTAGAACATTATTAACTGTAATACAATTTTGCAACATGAAATAAAATCCAACTTTTGCAGTTAAGTTTTTACCTTTTACAGCTAAGTTCTTTTTATCACATAATCATAACTATCTTGAAGTCTAGCAAAATATACGGTCATAAGAAACGGCTAATTTCAAAACTATTAGGTAGTTTGAAAGCAAAAATGACGAATGCATTTTACATAGAGCGGCTTCTGTATTTTCTTTACACACGAGCCCTTCAGAGAGGTACATGGTCTATCTCAGTAATGCAGAAGGCACTCAAGGGGTCAATTTTATGTAATGTTATTTTTTGTTTTTAGGTTTTAGTCCAGACTTATTTTAAACATTTTTAATTACATATATTGAAACCAAAAACAAATTAATCAGAAATCATAATTTAGATTGAATAATTTTATTACAATGTTCTCTCAATTTTGAATTTTATTAAGTCTCAACTTTTAGTAAAATTCTTCAGTTTAATGTGTATTTGGTTTCAAGAAGTTTAATTAAAAAGAACTATTTAAAATAAATCTGGACAAAAAAATCTAAAAGAAAGTTATATGAATTTTTTTAAAATGTTTACTTATTTCTTATTTTTATTTTACTTTTGTTACAAATCCAGGAGACCTTCGACCCAGTGCGCGGCACCGGGTCCGGCAGGCGTCGCTTTCTTAAGCGGCGGCGGCGGCGGTGGTGGTGGTGGCGGTGGCGGCGGTGGGGCGCGCGCCTTCAAAGTGACGCGGTGATGCGCCGCTCCCAGGAGAGCTCTCAACGGCGGCGGCGGCGGCGGCGGCGGCGGCGGCGGCGAGGGTCCGTGGGCGGAGAGTCCCCACTTATCGGCCGCCGCCGCCGCCGCCGCCACCTCCACCTCCACCGCCGCCACCGCCACCGCCGCCACTGCCACCGCCACCGCCGCCGCCACCGCCGCCACCGCCGCCGCCACCGCCGCCACCGCCGCCACCGCCGCCACCGCCGCCACCGCCGCCACCGCCGCCACCACCGCCGCCTTCGCCGCCGCCGCGCCGCCGCCGCCGCCGCCAAGCAGTGACAGCATCGTGACAGCATCGTTAACGGCGGCGGCGAGCGCCTCGCCTTGGGCGAGTAGCACGTGCGAACGCCCCGTCTCGCCCCTCCGCCCCCCGCGCCGAGAGGGAATGGGAGAGCACGAGAGGGATGGCCACTCATCCGGGTCGCCTCTCGATGTCTCCGGTTCGTTGCAGGCGGTGGCTCTGGCACGACCCGCCGCCATACCGCTGGGGTTTCCCTGAGGTGCTGACAGGTTCGGAGTCAGAATGTGTTTCATAGGTAGGGGCAATTTCAGTGTGGACCATCCCCCGTAAATACTTTTGAAATAGTAAAAAATATATTAAAAATAGTTCACTTGAAATAAAAAAAGCGTGTAAATACTCTTTTTGAATTTTTCGCGATCCACTCGTGATAATAATAATTTGGCACCTTCACAGTGGGTAAAATTAAAAATAGTTTGGGTTTTCGAAATGTGGTTCACAAGTACCGGTTATTTTAGAGTCGTTTACAATTATATCAAATACTCGTATAAAATGATATCAAGTTATATTCGGCGCTTACCCGGGTATATATTTACACAATTATCGGCTAGACAAGAAAATAATAAATTCCATTTACGATGTAACTCCGCCTTAACCTGTCATGCCCCGCCTCAACCCTGTCCCATCACTTCCACGGCCCTCCCGATCCCGATCTCACCCACTAGCTCACCTTTACTCTCCTAACTCTGCCTCACCCTGTTGTGTTTCCTACGTAAGTCGTTACCTCCATCGTTGCCATTGGCATTGGCAATTACCTCTCCCATTCATTTAACTCTGAGTGAAATATAATTTTTTTTACCTACCACTGAGAAAACATTTGCTAAAAGTATGATTCAAATAATGGGTCATGGCAATGCAGTGGTTAGTGTTAGGACTCACGATTGCTGACCTGAAGGACCTGGGTTCAAACCTCAGCACAACTAGGGATTTTTTCCGACTATGTCCTATTCATGTGATCGTGAGGTCCACTCGGCCTTTCCGATATTACCAGTGCCAATATTTTTTGGTGCTATTGATAGTAAATAAAACTATTGGGTGCACAATGTTTAGCACATCATTTTCTCCCCAGTTCCGAAAACAACAGCAAATATCTCTAATGACACGCTTCTTGTACAGAGTTGCTTTGGAAGTGACAACAAATGTCGATAAGGACAAGTTCCTTCCCCCAAGTGTTAAGGAATCTTTACCCGGGCATTGATGATGTTAGTTAGCAAGTATTTGCAAATCACTGATGACACAGACGTTCAATAAATACATTTGTGAATTCATTACTTTTGAAATGTAATGATTTTAGTCAACACAGAATTTCTGGATAAGTTTCCTTACTACTTTACTTTATTCTACAGTGTCTCCTCAAAGCGCTATTTCTCACTAACATCTTTCCTTTCTCTACTCTTTCCGCGACCAGTTCTCATCCTGAGACGTTTCCTCGCTGCATATCCCATCTGTGAGCAGCATCGCTGGTAGAGCGGCACGTGCGGGTAGAGACTGTGCCGTGCCTGTCAGCGCCTTTCCCGAACGCCGCCGCCGCCGGCGCAAAGTGCGGCAGGCGGCACCTCTTTGCTCCCGCGCCATCTCTGCCAGGCGCGCAGATTGTGTTGTCACCTGGGACAAGACGCGCCGCGCCGCGCCGCTCCGCGCATCCGCCGGCGGTCATGGGCGGCGCGTGCCTTGCGTCCGATTGCCCAGGCCTCTCTCCTTCGCAGGTGCCTTTGGAACAGGCCCGCAAATATACAGGACAGCTGAAGCATCCTACGGGAGAGATGGCTCAGGGCATCAGTTGATGGTACTGCAGTGTTTCTGACCGAGAGGCCGAAGGCAGGATTTGCGACACTAGCTAGATAGCTAGATCGAATTCACTCGCTGTCTGGAAGATAATTCTAGAGGCCAGCTGCTCTGATCGGTGGTTTTCCACGGTTTTTCCGATTACTACCAGGCGAATGCCGGAGGAGTATCCTACCAAACGGACCACAGACCGCGCGCAATTTTTCCTTCCTCTTACTTGCCCCATCCTCACCCCTTACTTACGAACACGTACATTGCCCTACATTACCACACATGTCGGGGGATTTGTCGGGAGCTTAGAGTTTGTCCCAGCTGGGGCGGTGCCCCGCTGGTGGGAGATATCTGGTTGGGGAAAACTCGCTAGTCGCGACGCAAGATCGGCGGCTGATCTCATTATCCAGCGGAGGTAGATCACCGCCACCTCCCGAGGGAGAAATGAACTACATTTACGGGACTAATGACCTTTGCAGTTGACGCACCGGCATTCACTAATCAACCAATCAACCATCCTACTGGGCTAGCCGGGCCCCTCATGACCGTGAAGGTCTTTTTTGAGGGGGGATGTCAGAATAATAACTAATAGAAATGCTAGTTCCTCCACAGAATTGTATTTTAAGACACTCATTTATTTATTGTTTAGTTGGAGACAACAAGGAACACGCAGTAACGTAAAAGATTTCAAGTTTTATCACTGTTATTCATGAATTTAATAGTATTTTCTGACAGATTTAGAAAAGTATTCAACATAAATTTAGTCACTTAAATTTTGGCATACTGAATTATCTTAGCCTATTCCACATACTACTAACTCTGGAATGCTGATTGAACCAAAAGCTGCCCTGTGACGTTCGTCAAATCTGTTATGTGCCGCTAGAAATGTGGCTACTAAGGGCCCCTGCACACGAGCGTTGCGTTGACGCACGTTAAATAACACGCGTCGTAAAATAACACTGTATCTTATGCGAAACGGCACACGAGCGCTTTGGACATTCCGTGGCATCAGCAACTCGTGCTACTTAACGAACGTCAACTTTGCGTTGCGCTCGTGTGACATAGGTCTAACTCACCTACGTTCAGTACGGCCAGAAAGTCTTGATATGTAAGACGGATAATATTATTCAATTGTTTATATGAAATGCTGTTCCGTACGTTCGACGTTTTCAGTCAGAGAGGGGAGCAAAAGCTTCTCTGACATTGGTAGCGATATCAACTTCTATCTCGAAACATACTGACTGGTAGCTCAGGTTACTTTATGTGTTGGTTACGTTAGTGGTAAAGAAAGAAAAGAAAAAAGCTAATGGATGAAAATACTAGATGAGGGGCGTTCATGCAAATAACAATATGCCCATCAATTGCACGATGCTAATGTAAAACTATTTATTACTGCTTATCAAAATTACAAATGATTAAAAGGTGGGAACTAGGCAGGAAAGAGTGGAAGAGCTATTTGTCAGGATTAGATATAATGTGCCCAGTTTTGAAATCTAGTTATTGCTAAACCTTCTGCCTAAATTCAAGGAAAACGTGCTAAATGAGAATAACATTTCTCATTTTACTTGAAAATGTCTAATATTTTTCAACATTCATATGTAGCCATAATAAGACCAGTCTTGGCAAAGTTCTGTTTAAGATGCACATTATTGCATATTAAGAAGCTGGTAATGTACTTGATTTTAGAATTGTTGGTGAAAATTCCGTTTGATTATACGTTTTGGTTTGTTTTCATAGCGTCGTCCTATTTTCTTCAGAAAAGTTCGCAAAAGTTCTTAAATATAGGTAGAAACTTTAATATTTTCTACAATGGGTTCACTAGCTTGGGTCCTGTTTTTATTTATTATCCACGCCTGGAGGTAAGAAAGACATGTGACGAGTGTGATAACTGTATACTTCCTCACATCTAGCGTTCTTGGTCTGCCTGAGATTTTCTTTCGTCCTACAGCTACAGAAACTGAAGCGATTTACTACAGATTAGCTAGTGTTAAAAAAGAAAAAAAAACTCTCCAAATATTGAAATTGTAATGTTTTAAACCTTGTTGAACGAGGAGAGAGTGAAGCAAGCATCCGAATAATGCGGTCAGGATGAACTAATATTCCATGAAAAAACCCTCCTGCCTGCACTTTTCTCTTGGGGAAAAGAAAAAAAAAACAAGAAGAGCAATTTCACGGAATCTCGACTCTTATATTGCATATACACTCAACACAGATTGAAGAACACGTTCCGTTCTCACTTTTGTTTGTTAGATGCGCCTTTCTAAACGATTCAAGCTCTTTACAATTACAAAAAACATAAACAACAGCTATCTTTCCTGAGAAAAAGCACTTGAATGTGAACGATCACCCACTCCACAATCCACCGTCCACCAGGTGGGCGCGGCCGCGAGCGCGGGGTGTGCATTCAGCTCGTCGGAGAGGCCTCTGGCGACCGGCTGAGAAACTGCGAGTCACGGCGTCGCCGAAGAGACTCCTCACTGTCGTCGCGAAATGCGGAAAGAGATCGCTCACTCTGGCGACACTTGGTCGCAGATGACTTCCGCAATGCTCAGTGTTGGGTTGATTTCAGATGAATAGAGCACTTTCATGTTCGCTTCAATCATGGAGCGCAGGAACGCGGAGCAGACGACGGCGTGTTTCAGTCCCGCGTAGGACGTTTTCACCAAGGAGTTGTGGCGTGGTTGTTTTATTAATTCAAACTATCTAATTTATTATTGATTAGATCCACTTTATAGTAAAGGCAGTTTATAGTAAATTGATTTAAATGAAGATATTTAATAAACATTAAAAAGGAAGCATTACTTTGATATTGCCCTAATTTTGTACAACGTTTCGATAAACAATTTTCGTTGTCATTTTCAAGTACTAGAGCGTTCAATGACAGCTAAATGCTAAATATGTTTTTACACAGTGTAAATTTTTCTGCACAAATTTCCAAACGGAGAAATTAAAAAAAATAGAAATGAATAACAAGGTGTGGTAGACCTCTTGCAGTGACTGGAGGGCAGAGGATTTTGGTAGCTATTACGTTACATTTTACATGGAAGGCCGACTGTAGCCTTAATTTCCAACAAAGTAATTGTTTCATCTGTTTTATTACCATCTTACCCTCCTTTTACCTCCTTTTCTTACCCTTCTAGTATATTGAGAAATATTACGTATTGGTGTTGTGTAATATAATATAAAATGTTTATATTCTCAATGATGAACGCAATAATGGACATGGATATTCATAAAAATCACAAGTTGATCTAAGAAAAGATATCTAAACTCATACGATGCTTGTGAATCTGTCAGTTTTCAACTTGAACTACATTTACCTGTGGAATGTGTTGAACTATCGAGGAATGAAGGATTTAAAAAATGTACTTTACGTTTCTTCGTTGGCGTTAAAAATAAAAATAAGGTTAGAAATTAAAGAATGGTATACGAAGACTGTTCTGTAACCGAAGTCAAAGGAGCCTAGGATATTTTAGGGGATGCCTCATTTGATGGCCGACCAATACGTTGGCAATACTGCCTGGGAGGCAGCTCTCTCGAACAGCGAAGTCTCTTACGTGGTACGAAAAAATTAAAATGTTAATTACCAACGCACTTAAAATTACATTCATTGGATATGACGTTATAAAAAACAAATTAAAGCATAGTGGATTCGCTTTATAATCCACATTTCGCTAGCTGCTTTGTATGCTGAAAAATTGTTTTAAGCAGGTAATATTCTCAAAAACAATCAACTGAATAGAATCGTCTTGCGATTTTTATAGAAAGGTCTGCAGCATATTGGAAGGAAATTCACCCCAAAACATCCATTTATAACGCAGCGTTCCAGACGCAAATGTTAATTAAATAACATCAAGGCTTTGCAATAAAGCTAAGAGTGTGCACTGAAAGATTGTTAACAGAAAATGGTAAAACCAGTTCATAAAATTGCTATAAACTGTGCCCTCGGACAAATTGGAATTAATTTCATTTTAACTGAGAATCAAGACGTTATGCAAACAACTTGATAGTTATAGTTGCATTTTAATATATCGTGCCAGATATGGGCGAGTCATAACACTTCATTATACTTGTAATTTCTAAGCGACTCATGTAGGTGTGCACTTCAAGGTCTTTCGCTTTTCCAACTCGCTTCAATGTTGGATAGCCTTACTACGATTCTGCAGTGCAGGTGCAAGAACTCATTGAAGAGTGAAGTCATTATGTGCGTGTGGTGTCACCTACAATACTTGATGGTCTGTGTTTTCTTCGTAAGATTCGAAATTTGCTTATTTACTGTTTAATTAGCCCTTTATTCTTTAGCTTTGGATTAATAGATTTCACTGCATGCCTCTTGCTTGCTACAGTTCAAAATTGTAGTATAAGCTGACTTAATAATAAACGCTCGAACCTGAATAGATTTGAAAGTTTTTGTGTAACAAAACTGTCACTAATATTTTACAAATATATTTTGTTAAATTTGTTCCGATAGCAATTGAAAATCTTTTGAAAATATGAATTTCTGACACATCTTCATTTTCATTCCGTTTTTGAGAGCCTTCGCGGATGCGTAATATCATAAATCAGAAGAGAATGTGATCTTTTGTTTATTTATGCTTGAGATATCAGCATACATTTAGTAATCATAGAACTTGGTTATATCTAACAATATGAATTTGGAAATGTTAGAAAAATTTTGGATCTTTTTTATACAAATGTTTAGATGATTGATTCTGTAAACAGCACCCCCAAAAGAAATACCCCCAAAAGTAACGGTAATTCTTTTGATCATAATTTGAGGCCTTGCAAATCTTAGGTGATGTGTCGGGCATAAACACGACGTGAGACTTAATCCCAAATCGAGTCTTAATCAGAGTGAATAATAATTATAATAAATCAACTGAATCTGTATTCGAAACTTTTTATTAAGATCTTAATAGAAAAAAATATGCGAACTGGTGACAGTGAATGATTATCTAAACACATAGTGGACCTGTGGAGTTAAAATATTAGAAAAATTAAGTTGGTCATTATGAATATCTGAAGAAGGATTCTCCATGTAATCACTTAATACGGCAGAAAACAATATTCATAAATTACGATACACCCTCACTTCCACTAGAGACACCCATCAGACTCCACAGGGCAAATACGCAAAGAAAACAACAACAACAACAAAAACATCATCGTTTATTTCGATACTTCTTTACATCTCTCTCGCAAGTCGCAAAGAATCAAATTTTCAGTGTGAGGAGTCATCTCGAGAATTCGATCAATGTTGGCAACTCATGAGCCCAGTGTTTGCAACGCACAGCCACCCAATCTGAAATCAGATCACGATCGCCCCGCGTGGTTACCACTTTCGCAATTACTCCGCCGCGCGCCGGTCTCCTTGGCGCGAGGTCGGCCTCACAGGGGGCCGCCGCGCCGCGCCATGGTCGAGGTTGCAGTGGAAGCTCTGTGCCGACGGCGCGGCGGGCGTCCGGCTCGTGATCGGATCCGGCCCCAATGGTTGTTCTAGCCCGGCAAACGTAAGTCAAATCTAACCTTGTTAACGCGATATAAATGACTGAAGCGTGAAGTTGAACGAAATGGAATTACTCACACATTGTAGGTTATTTCAAACCTTGTAAATTCAAACCTACAGACGACCGGGAATTTTCTTTGTTTCTTTTTTACTTTCCTTTCTTTCTCTCCACTTATTTATTTCTCTATTTTTTCTTTCCTTTTTCCTTTCTTTCATTCCTTCCTTCCCTCCTTTCTTCTCTCTTTTGCCCTATTTTCTTTTCTTTCTGCTTTCCTTTCTTCTTAGTTTCCTTCCTTCTTGATTTTCTTCCTTCCTTTCTTATAGTATTCTTCATACAAGAAAGACAGTTCGTGTAATGGCGCTACAGTCCTGATCGACTGTAGGACTGGTTTCCGCATATTCATAGAATTTGCAAAAGACGTTTTACATTATGAGGAATGTACCAGACGAAGCCGGTGGATCGAACCATTGCCCGATGAGATCGATAGGATGCAATTGGAGAGGGGATTTGGCAGCAAAGATTGTGAGGGTCCAATAAAGGTAGCGCTTCGGCATACACCTGCAATAATTAATCGGAGGAAATCTTGGGAACAACCGCTAAGAGCAGTGAGTCTCTTTAGATCTCATCTGAGAATCTAATTTGACCTAAAATTTGATACGTTTTGTGGAGTTAAAAAACAGTTTTAATCGATTCAGAGTCCACATACATTCAGATTGTAAAGATAATCTTACATATTTCAAGCTTCTAGATGTTTCAATGCTCATTTTCTAATAGAGTAAATAAGTATTAAGAATCAAATAAGAATCCAGTAAGAATTCAACTATTAACTGTTTTATTAAGAAACTTTGCAATATGTTTCCCTCAAACTACTTTAATTTTTTGATTTGAGAATACATTATTGTCTTTTACTATATAGAACTAGGAATTTTTCAGTGATGATTTTCACTAATCCTTTTCTCAAGGATGTAGTTTTCGTACAGTTTCATCATAAAATACAATACTATTATTTACATTATTGATAAGACATTCAAACAACCGTACCTCAACTTGCCATATTTTGCATATTTTGTTCAACAGTAAAATAAAATCTGGTTACAAAATAAGATACTTTCTGTTAATAAGTCTATATTATACTAGCATATTCTACGACACTTGATGCTTGTTTTAAGTAAAAACTCCCCCAACATGATAACAGGTCGAATATTTACTTTGTATTTACGGTTATAAACTCAAATTTTATTTAATATAATCTTCATACCTACGTGCTTTATGGGTAAGTATTACACAGGAAATACAGATTTCATCTTATCGTTTATTTTGTACCTAACATTCCGGGGTTTATCTAGAGGCATTTTCGAACCGTGCCCTCTTCGACAGGATCATACTTAGAAAAGAACGACTCACAAGAGACAGGTAGAGGAGACGTTGGGGGAGGATCGGAAGATATCAGTGGTGTCAGATTTATCTCAGCGGATCATTTCTCAAGGCCTCCTTTGATCGAACACTTACACTGAACTTTGTTCTGATTTTACTTACAGATCCAGGGACCATTCCTAATTTACCGGTACCTAAGACACATCATGATGCGAAGTTAAGAAAAACTAGTGGAAAAGCAAATGTTTAATGTTTTAGGGCCTCTTCCCTGGAGCCTTGACTACCTTCCAGAACTCAGGAAGAATGGGAAATATAATCTTCAGGTAGTATGCATCATTTACCAGGCATTACACATTATAAGCGATAAAAATAATTGATATCACAGAAGACCAAGTCGACATAAACGAAGTAGCCAATTTTTAAGTGGTGAGAAAGTGAATAACTTATTTATAAATTTGCTTATTGAGCACGTCACATTTTATCAAGTCTTGGAAAACTTATTTTACTGAAGACAATATCAACATTCTGCCTATTGAACATTATTGTTTTAAGTGTGGAAATAGCTACACACCGGAAAACCACGTTCGAGCATAACATTGTGGCCACCCGTAAAACGAGGATGGAGTACCATTCAAAAATGTAATTGTTCGACGTCCAGAAATGTCCCATTGTTTACTCGTAGATTATGGTGCCGTCTGAGCTTTGCTCAGAGCCAGCCAGAATTTTGCTCGCTGTCTCTGCAACAACCCTCGCCGAGAAGTCCTAGGGTGTGAGTCTCGACAGTGACGGATTTCCTCTATACTTGGGTTTTTCTAACCCGGCGGATGACAGTTCATCAGCTGTTACGGTGTCATCCAATCGCGAGCTAAAACATCGTCACGGTGACGTCACTGTGGTGACGTTTAAACTTCCGATTGGACGAAATCGTAACAGCTGATGAACTGTCATCCGCAAGGTTAGAGAAACCCAAGTATATCTTCATAGCTAGGTCGAATTCAACTGCTGTATGGAGAAGAATTGTAGCCATCTGCTTTGATCGGTAGTTTTCTGAGGTTTCTCAGATGAGTTTCATGTCAGAGTAGTACCTTAAAATGGGCCATAGCCCGCGTGCGATCTTTCCTTCCTCTTCCTTGTCATATTCTTTCCTGACACACGTGCTTACATGCACTACACTACTACATATGTCGGGAGTTTACAGCTTGTGCGTCCCGTTGGTAACGAGTGCTATCCGGCTGCGGGACATACCTGATGGGGAAAATTCCTTACTTGCCAACGTGGTGGTTGGCTCCGGTTCTCATCATCCGGCGGGGGAGGAACACTACCACTTTCCGGAATAAAACATTCACATCTCTATCAGGACTATGCCCATAACCGTTCACGTGCCCGTAAACATCAATCAATCGAAGGAAAAGGAATAGTATCGATTAAAAAATTAAACAGCCAACCTAGATGACCGAGATGGCCAAGAGCTTGTACTGACACAGCGCTCGGTCTGAAGATTCGAGTTCCGCCTCGGGCATGATTGTTAGTCCGTTGTCCCTCATCATGTGTTGTCGTGGAGGGCCTAGCGTTCTGTTGACCCCGCAATTGTATTTGTATCTATTGTATGGTGAACTATGCGTACGTAAGGGGTACGTAAAGGGTAACCTGCTATTCGGTGGAAAAAGCCCTAGAAAAAAAAGTCAACAATAAAAAAGTACCAACCAGTGTATCCCCATCACATCTTCAACCACTCACTACTTTTGTTAACATTTCTTCATCAAGCACACGAATTAGCCAATGCCCTCTCGGTCTTCAAGGCCTATTTCGCTCAATCATACGTACAAGTGCAAATAAATCTGCTTCTGTTCCGCGATCAGATTCGTGCGGGGGAGGCGTGCATTAGCCGCTTGCGCGCGCGTCCTTGGCGTCGCGACGCCGGGCGCCGCTACCCGGACCGCGCCGCCGCCACCGGGAAGTCCGGCTGGCGCGCTAGTCGCGAGGCCTATCCGGGACGCAGGCTAAATTTTCCGCACGGGCCACCGAGCAGCGTGATTGGTCACGTGTTATCTCACCTCTCGCGGATTGCGGCGACAGTTGCGGACTAGGCGTGAACGGCACCGGCTGCCGGGTTGACGCGGAGTGCGGGTCGGAAGCGCGGAACCGGAAGTGCGTGGTGCGTGGACGTGCGTGTGGGGAAGTGCGTGTGTGGGGACAAAGGCGTGTGTGGTGCAGTGTGGATGGTAATCCCTGCAGAGGCGGCCAACTCGGAACAGGTAAATGAAAAACGATTATCGATTTTTTTTTCGACAACTGATAGAGTTTTTACTCTCTCGTGTTCATTCGTATATACCGAGTTATATAACGCGAAAATTAAATTCTAGATTTTATTATTTTTTCGTATACGTACGTGTATACGGAGTAATGCAGGTGAATAGAGAAAGTTATGTAAGGCGGCGGAAAAAAAGTTTCATGATTTTACTTCACGTGAAAGTGATACGACAAAAGCTATGATTATCGAGGAGGATTTCAGCAAAACGTGTTTATGATTCAAATGCGTAGTGTCATAGACAGATAGGTAGATATATATTATTTCAGCAGTTGGTTTTTTTGACACATTGTGGCAGAAAACGATAATTTGCTTATAATTAAATATATTTGTACATTAATACTATTTAAAACCGTTTGAAATAGTAATAATAATAATAATAATAATAATATTAATATTAATAGCAATAATAATATTAATTGCAATAATTCTACATGTTTATGGCTATGCTACATAGTTATTTTAGAGAAACAAAAAACATAATTTTTTGTGTACTCCTGAATAGTGCACAATCGATAACCCAAAAGATAAGTGCACAATAACAGTAATAAAATATTAATATCAATAGTCTAAATGATTATGTCTACCGTTTATAAATATTTTACCCATCAAAGACATGATTTTCTAATTACTCACACCACATTCATTTCTCGTCTCTTCACGACATTACCTGGCACTTCGCCTGTTTTTACTTTCTCACTACGGAATAAAGAGCAAGTTATGTAATGCGCGAAAAAACGGCCAAATTTTGGCAGAAAACTCCCTTATTACAGGGCCCTGGTAACGAAAAAGTTTACAAATGCAGTTGCGAAATTTAGAAAACAAAATCCTCTAACACGCGGTGTAGACAGAATCCATGTTTTGTGGGTCCTTGATGCCGAAAAATCGTATGATGGCGAAACGTCTTTGTGTCCGTCCGCCCATGTGTCCGTCTGTAAACAACGCTAGCGGCTAAACCGTTCAGCCGATTTTTTCTCAAATTGATATTCCTCCATCGATCTGATGTCGCGGCCCCTTGAATTTGAAACCCATATTTTAATTTTGGGGGTGCTTTAGATAAAGCCCTTGAAACACTTTTTAAATTCAAAAAAAGGCTCCAACGTTTTCCATTAAATTTTGTTATTGGATAGTGAGAAGGACGTTTAAGAGAATGGCGCAGATCTCATGTTCGTTGAAAACCCTATTTTTTCGGATTCTTCCTACAACTAAAACATTAATGATAGAGATTTTTCTCTTAAAGAAATCCGTTTCTGAAGGTAGAGTTTGAAATAAAGTCATGTACAATTTTTCGAAAATTTGAGTCATTTTCGCGTAAATTTGCGTGAAAATACGGACGAGAATGTACGCGCTGTTTTGGCACTGGTTCATTCTATGTCATTGCACTTGACACGAAACAACCTTTCAATGCAAGCACGACATTAATAACTATTAAATTATGCATGCTTCAACCTCATTAGTCAGTACCACACGAGTGAAATAGTCGTATGTCACACGTGATGAAACTCATGTAATCTACGTAACGGAATTCAGCAAAAATGGGGAAGAGTGTCAGCGTGTCATGAAGAAGGATGATGCTCGATTAGATAATAGTTACACAATTATTGCAAGGATCTCGGTACGAAGAGCCATAATGAAACCAAAGGCAGATTGTGAAACCTCAGCAAGAAAGAGGAAAGTATTAGACTTGGGGTCATTAAGGAAAGGACGCAAGTGAAATGCTGTCGGTAATCATTTGGAAAACACCTGCCGCTTGACAAAGATCACGCCTACACACGAAATTTTTCAGCTACATTTCCAAGCGTAACTGCCAAAACCCTAGTAGTTCTTTATTTCCACGATGCGATTGAGGCAAGATATTGTCAATATGCAATTGGGCAGTCATAAGTATTACTTGCTAACGATTATCTTCGGTCATGAGAGAATCTTCTGATCTTGAATATCATTGCAGCGGCGGTATCTTCGCCTGTTTCCATCAGTACGAACATTTAACAATTTTGTCTGTCTACATGTATTATACGAGTAATTATCTTACATATAAACAGTTTAAAATTCTGACCAAGTCAGTATTATTGACAAACTGTAGGACATTTCTAATAAACTGTATAAAGTTAAAAAAAGTACAATAGTGAGTAGTTTGTGTGTATTATCTTGACAATACCAATTACCAACAATTATATTGGGTCTTAATCCTGATAACTAGATTCAAAGAGCAAATCTGTTGCGGAAAAAGGAAACGGAAGACAAGAAGGAACAACATTGATAGTAGTTTAGATAATGTGTAGAGGAATAATAGCTGGTTTCAATTTTGAGAATGCTAATATATTGGTCTGCTAACAAATTCTAGCAACTAATTTTGGCATATACATGCGTCAGAAAAAGTGCGTTTCTCAGGCGTTAGGTTGTTTTATGTGAATAGAGAATACCGAATTCCAAAGCCTCGAAACCAACTTCGAAATGCAAAGCCCCAAAAGGATGTTGACATATTTATGCGTTGGAAATATGCGTTACAAGGGCTCGAATCCACCAGAAATCGTTTTAAGTGATAAACAAGGAAGTAACTGAGCTTGTTGAGATTGACGTGCTCGTAACACGTAATCTAACCGTCAAAAACAAAAACATAAACGATACCGAGAAAATTACGATTCCTAAGTATAAAGACCGTGCTCTAAGAATACGAGAACTTAGGAAACTGAGGAGTGTAACAATAAACATACTTGTTATTTCGCCTGCAGATGTAGTAACAACAAAATTCTGGAAAAATCTTGAGAAAATGGAATTCCGTTAATGAATCGTGAAATACCTTCCCAACATACGTCTTGGGAGAGGGGCGGCTGTCTGAAGTGATCTCAGTGGCCCAGCTATTTCCTTTAGTAGCGGAAATGGGCGAATTGGTCCCAACACATGATGAGAAAAGTCGTCTAAAATAATAATAATAATAATAATAATAATAATAATAATAATAATAATAATAATAATAAAGTAGTGACCTGAAGCAGCAAAAGTGCTGCTGAACATAACCACACACTATTGGTTTCGAACAGTCAGCACGCACAGTGCTCAAGAACAACAAATAAAATTCATTCGTGTAACACCGCAACAAGTGAAATATTTTTACGAAACCTGCACTACATAATATTGTATAAACCGTACAAACTTTACATTCCAAGAATGTCAGAAACGATACTGTTCCATGATACAACATGTAAACAACAAATATTTAATAACGGACGGTTTCTTCCTTGCAACCTGGCTAACTCATAACGTAAGCTGTGAATTAAGCAGTAACGTACTGAGAATTTAGTCGGTATGAGCAATGTGAAAATAGGTGGATTAATACTAACCACTAATTGCATTTTTCAGTCAATAACGAAACTATTTAATTATTCTTGCATTTTTTTCGAGTTCCTGGGTATGTAACGAAAGTCACCTCTCACATTGCCCGAGGCTAATAATATTAGTTATAATAAAAAAATAAAGCTGGACCCGTGGAGCAGACTGTTGTGGCAGCCACCGTCTGCACCGAGGAGGCTACATGAACGAGTCCTGTGTACACACGACCGTATTTGTGATTGTATCTTCACCTTCATCATTATCCTATCACCTCATAATTTACATTTCAGGTCATAACAACGTTGTCGCACCGAGAGATACAGCTGAAAAGTTGATCCTAAAGTTACAAACGTTAATCGTGTAGCGTGGTAAGAATGGCCGATACGATAATAATAATAATAATAATAATAATAATAATAATAATAATAATAATAATAATAATGGATATTTAATATATTCATTAGAGAATGCTGCAAAGGTTAAATAAATCAGTTACCATGCTTTGATGATGTATCTGTATGGTAGCTGTTTAAAGACCAATAATTTGTGGAAAGTGGAATAATAATAATATAATAATATAATAATATAATAATATAATAATATAATAATATAATAATATAATAATATAATAATATAATAATATAATAATATAATAATATAATAATATAATAATATAATAATATAATAATATAATAATATAATAATATAATAATATAATAATAACAATAATAACAGTTATAATAATAAATAATGGACTTTTGGCCGGGTTTTATGCCATTCCCCCAGCGTGCGCCGGCAGCGGGGAGGTCGCTTCCCAAAGCACGTGGCGCCGCGCGGGGTCAGCGCAGCGTGTGGGAAACCGCGCGGGCGGTCGGGCGGGCGGGCCGGCCGGAGGACGCGCGGATGCGCCTGCATCAACGCCGCCGCGCCGCCCGCCTCGCTTTCGCCTCGCTTTTGTTCTCGGCCGACGCGACGCGTCCCACTGGAGGTTGCTGTCGCGTTGTTCACCGTGCCACGATGTGTCTGCTCTTCTTGGAGCGGGCGGAACGAAAAAAAATAAAAGGATGCTACTGCGTAAAAAGATGCATCCTCAGCTTTGCTATTCGCTCGTGAATTTGGTCGCTTTTAATAACCATTAAATAAAGATTAAAGACAATCATATAATCGTGAAAAATACTTTATAGATGCATTTCTTTTCATGTTGGGAATGATGGCACTAATTCACGAAATACACAAAAATAAACGCAAACAACTATTTAATTCAAATTTTCTGAATAGATTAGATTTTTATATCTACTTGGCTGCTCAGGGGACGCCGTGACCTAGGCACAAATGAATTTCGACCCGAGGAAGGTCGCAGTAGGATGGCCGAAACGTTATCTGTGACCGGGACGCGGCGTCTCTTGGACAACCAAGTATATATTGACACCCGCCGCGGAAGCCCATGCTTTCATATTACATATATGCAATTAGTATTTACCTTAAAGATAAACGTTAAGAAACAATTAGTGCAGTTATTTAGACACCTCAAATCAGAGGTAAATATGAACTATAATCTGAATCGCGGTTTTCATTTGCGGATACTCTTACCATAGAAATCGCAGATTTTGCACTGTCAAATAACTCTTGTAGAGTATGACTGTTATCTTCGCTATTCATAATAAACATAATTTGAATGTAGTTAGCCCACTTCTCAAGGAAATAAAACGACATACATTAACGTATGAATCTTTAGTTGCACTTCTCCAGCCATACGCAGAGTATTGATATTCCACGACACATCAGACGATTTATTGTCATATACTCGAAATATTTCAAAACCTTTCTAAAATTACCACTTTTAAACTGTTGTAGAAAAAGTGCTTTTCATGTTTCGTTGGAAGAGTGATTATTCATGGTTTCGATAGATTTTTATCTTGATCTTCGTACTCCAAAAACAATCCCTCTCAACCCGTACATTCTGATATAAGAAATATCAAAACATAAACCAGTAATTAATTCCATCACGAATCGCAGAAATATTGGGTTAAACTGTGAGTTACTTTTATTGGTTACAGTATGTTCTGTCCTGTCCATAACAAAAAATAATTTGTTAAACAACTTTTAAAAATAGTTAAATTGTAAGCCTAATAGTTTTAAAAGAGAATTAAAAATGAAGCCTGATGTAAAAATATATACTATAAAACATACATTTTGTTTATTGATGGTTTTATACACAAGTTTGCAAATAGAAAAAACAAACAAAAATTTCCCGTCCGTAATCATGTAACGAATAGCTGTGACATGTTTTATGTGCATTTCGTTTGGTTTTTTGTTTTTTATATTAGTGGACCTGAGGAAGATGTAAAAATCAGCTAAAATGTCGACTGTCGATTGTCTAATAACGTGGAAAATATGTGTTAATTTGTTACCACAATGGAAGAGTAACGAAACTGATATGTATGTAATATTTCTCAGCATGAAAACCACGCAGGAAACAACAATATTTGTAGCATGAAATCTCATTGTTAAGAACTTGAAGTGTGTGCTCGTTTCGGTGACCCTTTCACGCGGTTATTCTGAGCGTTTAATCCAGGGACGTCCCACTTGTAAAACCCCCGTCCAGTCGAAATGTCACTTTGTTCACGTTTAGCGAGAAAGCCCACTTGCAGGGCGACGCAGCTGAATCAACGTCGCTCGGGTTTTGTTCCCGCTGGGGCCGCTCGCGGCCGCGCCGCTCTGTGGTTCGGGTTGGGGATAAAGCGGACAAAACTCTCTACAATAACCGGAATCCGGAACTTCACTTCGTAGACCGTGATATTCTATTTAAATAAATAGCTCGGTAGTAAGTAAATATCTCGGTGGAATCCTACAACTGCGTGATGAAGAATTCTACAAGTTGCCTACTGTAATTTGCCGTTTTTGAGGCTTCCACTAGTCGTCTCCAGGCGGATGTTGGAGTACATCATTCCACAAGGGGCCACCGGTCACCCGCGATACGTCAAATTAAATTAATTTATAACTTCACAATAAAATTATTTTAAAGTTCTTTTGAGTAAATAGTATACATTCCCTAGTCTTTCGTGCATTTTTACTCGGTAGATGGCTGTGATCTTCCCCCGCTGGATGGTGAGATCCGGCGGCGACCTACCTACTGGCTAGCGGAGTTTTCCTCAACCAGGTATCTTCCACCAGCGCGACACCACCCAAGCCGAGACAAGCTGTAAGCTCCCGACCGGTCTCCGGGCGTGTGTGGTAGTGTAGTGCTTGTAAATGTATGAGTAGAGGTGATGATAGGTCAAAGAAGGAGAAGGAAAGATCACGCGCGGTCCGCGGCCGGTTTGTTAGGGCACTGCTGCGGAATTCGCCTGATGTTGATCGGACAAAGCACGGAAAACTACCGATCAGAGCAGTCGACCGCTAGAATTCTCCCCCAGACTTAAGCGGACTTAGCTACGTATCTCGTGTCGAAAATCCTGCCACACCGCCGGTACTCGAACTCTAGGACCTCTACAGTGATACTACCGGAGACACTACAGTGATATCGATAATCATAAAAAAAGAGATGTTTTGTCCCCTGAGTGCGTTATTGCAACCACCGTGTGTCTGCGCGGGGGAGGTCCTCGGGTCGGCCTCGGCGCTGGCCGCGACGCGGCGCGACGCATCTTTGTTCGTGCGGCGGCGCGCGTCTTTTATTTCCCACGGCGAAATGCACGTCCTCGGCCGCGTCGTGATGTCATGCCGTCCCCGCTGATGACGTCTCCTCTCGAGGACCTGTTGCTCTGTTTCTGTGCATGCGGCGGCGGCGGCGTGGTTATGCTAGAGGTCTCGGTACACGGGAACGGCTTTAGAGCTATGGTAGAAAATGGTTGTTGCAGCTGAGCTTGCATGTGAGGGTAGCTCTGGAATTTGTTTTTAGAGAAGCTGAAGTGTCCAATCTTCACATCGCTGAATGAAAGCGGATGGATCATTCTCATGATGTGACAGGTCTCATTGAGGATCGCCTGCTTACTCTAATATCCATGCTGAACCTTGCCGACAAGTTTGAAATCTTAACGTTAAAGTGTTGTGCATTCTTTCATCATTACCTCTGTTGCAACACCATTGCCAGCGTTTGGTGAATGGTAGCCGTGATCTGCAATAAATATGATTTTAATGTTTCTATTGTTATCGTCGCTTAAGTGATGAAAAGTTAATTGGTCTGGGAAGGGGTTACTGTACATAACATTCATAATGGGTTGTTGCTGGGTTTCATTTTCAGTGCCGATCGTCATTTTCTTCTTAGAAAAAAGTTGAGGGTGGGGTTAACTATAATGTATATGCTGTACTGGATAATAATTCTAGTTCCAATAATTCATTTTGTGGAGCGAAAGTTGTGATACAAACGTTTCAACCTCATAATTACTGTTAAGTAAACATCCTTTACCACAATGTTTAAAGAGACGCTTGTATAAAATTGGTGAAAAAAGATGAAATTCTCAGAAATACTTTCGGGATGTGTGATGTTACATTTTCTTCAAAATAAGCTGCTTACAGCTTACCGTATATGCATTATGTGTAGCTGGATTTTATATCAATTACAATAAATTCCACATAGTTTAAATATCTTAAAAACTAAATATTCATCATTTTAAAAGAAAGTCATCAAGATTGTCCTGTAACACATATTCATCGACATCAATATAATCTTAGTAACGTACTCGCCATATCAATTATTACATTTTATGAAAATATTGATAGGCTGCTGAAACACATGTCTTTACACCTTTGTTCTTTATTCTGTGGTAACGGAAGTTGAATGCTAACATTTATCTTCTTAATTCTCAGAATGAACTGTCTGCGGTCAAACCCTTCAAATAATTTCCGTTGTCAAATTTAATTCTTGGACAAACTCTCATCCCTCATGGACGCAGAAAAGTACTTATCACCACAACGCGTTAGACGTTCAGATCTAAATTGATTCTTTTGTGGGTTTTGTAGAACTTCAGAATTGTTCGCGTTCCTCAGGGTCATCAAAAATAATTTTACTTTTTACAATTCTAATAAGAATTAATGTTGTGTGAATTTATTCACAATGTCAAAGGGGCTGATCTTTTGGCTTTTATAATGGTCACAGTTGTCCGGGATCTTCATACTGTAGCGTCATATACTTGACTCCCTGCTCATGAGTTGCAAGGTATGGGGATGAGGGAGCCAAATATAGGCTCCCGAACAAAGGCCACCCCTCACGGAAATCCCAGAGGGTAGGGAGCTGGTTCGTAGACGCCGGGCACGAAATGCGGCGTCGGTGGCACTCGCTTCAAGACGAGTGCGTGGGGGGCAGATGACGTAGGAGGTCATGTGACTCGGGCGTATATTAAGGTGCGTCGCAGGACCCTTCGGGGGTAACGATTCTGGTTTCCTCGCGGCAAACACCGCAAAACTTGTCCGGCCAAGTCTGGCCCGGACGTGCTGAAGGCACGAGTAAGTGTTCGAGGTTCGGACACGGTGAAGTATGCCTTATACTTCAGGGCAGATGGTCTGCCGAGGCACATGAGGTGCCCAGTTGCGAATCGGCCGAGTAGACTACTCGCAGGCGCGGCCGCAAGGCGCGTGTTGGGAGAGGGGGGCTGCGGCAGGTAGCTCCGACAAACGCCTTAGAGTGAGGTTTTAGTTACTGTAAATAATTTATTGTAAATAAATTGTGAATACCCACTCGTGTCTGTTTCTTTGTGGCGTAGATCCCTATCCACGACGTTACAATACGCTTACTGAATTATGTTAAGCTACGGGCACTATTTTTCGATTGAGGGAGGAACTTCTCACCTTACCCATCTTGCGCACTGTTTCTCTGAGAGTCTCTCACAATTCTTCAGTCAACTCACGAAGTTGTGGAACTACTTTCCATTTCATAGTACTGTTTGCAAAAGGTTTCTCCGAAGCGTTATTGATCTTCACTTGTTTGACATTCTCATTTGGGCTAGAAAAACTTCGAATAGATACTTCGTTGTAACATTTCTGACTACACAAGTAGCGAAGTAACAAGTCAAGGAGCATCGTCATTTACAAAAATAATATAATTATTTCAAATTTCATTACATTACAAAAGATGACGTAATTCAGACGTTTGAGAAAATAAAATACGCTTATTAAAGGAGACATTGGAATTAATAACTGTGATAAATATTGCAACATTAAAATAATAGATACCAGTATGATTAGAGATTGTTATTAAAAGTGTTTTCGAGTCATATTTTTCTCATAACCGACAACAATCAGTTAAGTGACATTTATTTCAACAAAATGTAAACAAATGTTTTATTCTGTTCATGGCATAAACAATAATGTTCCAATATAAAAAACTCATATTTGTTTTACGGTTAAAACCTGTAATACGTTTATGTTTGCCGCACGGCAGCTTCCACCCTAGCTGCTACATCAGAAGGGTTCAATTATCATGTAAGAAATCATGATTGAAGGTGAACTGATATATTTATCGGTCACCCAAATGGTTTATGCATAGCTTTCAGGTTTTCATAAACGTTATGTAACGTTTTGTTCTGGGTTGTTGTGCAAAGAAAGTTTCAGCAACTGGTGAAAATGATTTTTGTCAATTGAAATACAAGGCATTGTAATAAGCAAAATAAAGAAGCCTTCCACTGAATTTTCTAACTAAAAAATCGTGTATATGCCTAGTTTTTCACTGTTCACTTTTTTGTAAGTACAGTTTTCGACAAAATATGAACTGCGGAAAAACGGTTTTTCCCTCCAAGAATGTCAATAGTTGCACCTGATTGGCCATTAATCACCTTTTAGGGTCACCTGTACTTTTTTTAATTTTATATTACGCTCGTAAAAAATTTTCAATTCTTTATTTGGCAGTGAACACAGAGTAATTCGTCTTTAACATAATCATCGGTCATTAAACATGGAGGGTTTCTCCTTGAACGTAGTCATTTTGACCTAATGTTTTATCCCCATCGACCAGGGGTTGGCGCGTTTTAGTACCCTGGCTTCCAAGACGGTCACCTATCCACGGAGTCTCGGTGTCTTAAGCGGAACTTCCGTCTGTTCACCGAGTGCGGTTAATCAGTTCGGCTAACGACCCCAGCTTATTTTATTTTGGGATTTTTTTCTGCTAAACTTTATTTTGGGAATTGATTTTAATCTATTACCCTTCTGTAGCGTCATAAGCGTTGCCGCCATCGACCCTATGAAATCAGAAGAAACAGTTTTGATCCGGAAATCGTAAAATATCTCCACTGCTGGCCCCCGCGCGCACTTGCCGTCGTGATCTCACACAGCCGCGACCTTAATAGCGAGCCAGCGGAATCCCGGGGGCGGGGGCGGGGGCGGGCGCGGGCGGGCGGCGGGTCGAGGTCCTCGTACGCGCGAGCGGTAGACCCACCTGCAGGAGGGCACGACCCCGTCACTCGCGCGGTGGCTCCGATGCGATCGCCCGCCCCGCCTCCGCCCCCGCCCATCGCCCACCCGCTCGCCCCGTGCACGCCTGCCAACTGCGCGTCCACCGTCCACCGTTCGCCCGTCGCTTACCCGTCGCTCGCTCGCTCGTCAGCCCGAGCGGATGCCCAGAGTGATTCCAGCTGTCCGGGTCTCGCTTTCAGCAGGCGCTGCTTTACATCCTGTGGCCGCGCGTGATATCCTTTAAAGGTGTGCCCTGGGGTAGATGAAGTGCTGGGCAGTTTTTATGCCACATGTTTGAAAGTAGCTTTAAATTTGGATATAAGATCCTGACAAGCCACGATCCCCCTGTCATTCCCCGGGGAATCGCTCGTGCATTTAGACGTCCGGGTATCAGTCGTTGCACGTTCCTCTCTACAATGATCAATATGATTGACGATATTGCAATTGGCAGCATTTAAGTTATCTCTCCCTGGCGGTGTAAATTGAATTATCTTTGATGAAGTTTGGAAAACATTCTTTTAGTAAAAAAACCTTAGTCAAACTTTAGATACAAATCTAATTCTGACATGTTGAAGATATATGTTTGTAAAAGAAATGTAGTAACGGGAACAATTTTGAAAGGAAGTTTTAACTCACGAGCGAGTAATAGTGTTTTTATTTTGTCTCGTATCCTGTTCCATTGCAAAGTGATACGATGACGATGGTCTGGCAGAAATATCTCCTTTTTGCAGTGCTGTCATGTAAATCTAAATTTTTGTATTTTCTTGAAATAAGAAAAACGCACAAGATTTTGACTATGATAAATCAAACGTTTGTTTATTGTCATTGACAAAATGATCTTGTGATATAATTAAATGGATCGACATGATTTCAAAGAATCTGATAGCACATCCAACACGTTAAAGAAAGAGAAAACTTCAGTATTTTTATAATATAAAGATACCCAAATACACATAACGATTCTTGCAACAACATAAATATTCCCTAAGCTGCTTGAAAGACACCGCCGCATCCCATCCAATATTCGTAATAGGATTATCGACAGTTCGGCAAGCTGCGTGGGTCTTAAATCTACTACTCACACCTAAACGTATACCCAGTAGCCCAAGAAGTGTTTGATTCATGATATTTTGTAAATTACAAGGCTCTAAAATTCAATGAAGAAGCTTTTCACATCTGCTAAATTGCTGATAGTCAGCTTGGAAATACAATACTTGCAGTGTCAACGTCATGAAATGGATATGTGCAATCTTACTCGTAATAGCTAAACAAACTTGAAAGTAGTGGCATTGTGCAGGTGTGTCTAAAGAAAGAAGAAACCTCTGTGCAAGAAAAAATGACGAATCATATTTATGTGCATTGAAAACGGCTTACACACATCTCTTGGGAACGAAGATCGCGGTGTGACATACCTTCTTGCATCCTTTCAATGTAATTTGTACAATTACACACTCGTTTTAGTGATATGAACTCGCATGACTAACAGGCTGATCACTTCTTCTTCGAGGTAACTGGAACTACTTGTGCAGTGATGTTCAACAATAAATTTTAATTTTTTCGTTGAAAATTAAAACTTTTTCAACATTTTGCACACATTTATTTATTCCTTACGAACTAACTCTGATTTGAAGTCCACTGAGAAAATAAAATTGAAAGGAGATAAATAAAAAAATCTTTTTTAAAGTTTATGAATTTTCTCAAAATTTAACTCTCCATTAAATTTTTGTGCAACAGTTTACTTCTGTCTTTAGAATTATAAGCAAAACATTTTTAAACTGTATGTTGTTCAATTACGACGGGTTGTAAAGTTTTCTGAATATAGCAGATTATCGATCAACAGACTTCAAATACCAATGACAGTGTTATATCCTTGATGTTATCCTTGTAATCTATCGCAGAGATTTCCTCGTCAATTTTCTAGCAATTTTATATTTTTCATTGATTTCTATTTCTCGCGCTTGAATAACAAGAAAATTAATGTAGTATTCGTCGATAAGCGCGTTCTACAGCTACGTTTCGTGCGCATGAAATATGCCCGGTAGCCAAAGAAGTGTTTGATTCATGACTTGCAGAACGAATAAATTAATTCGACTCCCGAGTCCATTCGTTCTGCGCTGCTATCTTGAAGGGTCCTCCGCGCCGATGCCCGCCCGCCCGCCCGCCCGGTCCTTCCGGGTCGCTCCCCTCGAACGCGATGTGCGATGCGCGGTGCGGCGTGGCGGTGTGATGGGTTTCCGGCAGCCCTTCAGTCAAGGCTTCATTAGGCAGTTGGAATCATTTTCAAGCCAGCAGTGCGACACCAGGAGTGCCTTCTTATACTTCGTTTAAAAAATATTCTCCCCTCACCGATTTCAGCTTATACCAGTCTTTACAACGCACATGTGATAAACGAATATAGATCTAAATTTATCTTCCCTTAATAATAATAATAATAATAATAATAATAATAATAATAATAATAATAATAATATCAGATAAGATTTCTCAATACCAGAAGTTCACAACAGAAATTCAATATGTTTAGCAACTGAGTAACGTTGAAATAAATCATCTCTGCCACAGGAGTGGTGTCGGATCGATTTGCTTCAGGTCTTACAATATCAAATAGAGGATTATCAAAAGGAATCTGCATAACCATCCAGACAGCTTTCATTGTACAGACTTGCCACATTGTGCGAAAAGTCCTAATATGAACAACGGACAAAGATGAATTTCTTCTCCATCTTTCCTCGGATATGTTTTAACCAGTTGCATTTGCCAGAGCCTAAGTAGTATGAATAGATGAATGATACTCAATGCTTACTGAGAAATATACGTATGAAATATACAATAATAATAATAATAATAATAATAGTAATAATAATAATAATAATAATAATAATAATAATAATAATAATAATAATATCAGATAAGATTTCTAAATACCAGAAGTTCACATCAGAAATTCAATATGTTTAGCAAGTGAGTAACGTTGAAATAAATCATCTCTGCCACAGGAGTGTTGTCGGATCAATTTGCTTCAGGTCTTACAACATCAAATAAAGGATTATCAAAAGGAATCTGCATAACCATCAAGACAGCTTTCATTCTACAGACTTGCCATATTGTGCGAAAATTCTTAATATGAACGACGGACAAAGATGAATTTCTTTTCCATCTTTCCTCAGATATGTTTTAACCAGTTGCATTTGCCAGAGCCAAGTCGTATGAATAGATGAATGATACTCAATGCTTACTGAGAAATATACGTATGAAATATCTAATAATAATAATAATAATAATAATAATAATAATAATAATAATAATAATAATAATAATAATAATAATAATAATAATAATAATAATAATCGCCGGCCCCCGTGGCACAGACCTTTGGGGCAGCCGTCTTCGTCGTTGAGGAGGCTGCAGATTCGAGTCCTGTGTAGGCATGGTAGTATTTGTGATTGACCCTTCACGCCTCATCATCATCCTATCACCCCGTAATTCATAATTCAAGGCATAACAACCATGTCTTACCAAAGGTTACAGGCGAAAAGCTGATCCCCATAATGACACACGTTAATTTATCTGGGATAAATGAATGGGTGAAAACCAGAACGGTATAAGTGACATTTTATAAATTCTGAGAGAACTTTATTTAATTCAGTATCACTGTAAAGTCATGCTGCTTTGTTCCGTCATTTAAGTCACGGAATTCCAATTATCATTAAAACCACGAATTTACATTGGTGTTGTAATATAGCCTAATATAAACATTGTGTGTGTTTTTGTTATTTAAGGTCGCATCAACATCTACGTCATTAACGACCTCTATTGAAGTGAACGGTAAGGTAACTATCAAGTTTAAACGATATAGTGATGATAAGAGGTGAAAGGACGAACACAAATTCAACCATTCCCGAGGCGAGACTCGAACCCGCGACCCCTCGTTCCGAGATTACTACGACACTACTGCCTTAGCGATCTCGGCCACCGGATCGGCAAACACGTTTTTCTCAGAATTTATAAAATGTCATATTATCGTTTTGGTTTTCTCACATTCAAATATGACTGGGCTTTCGAAGATAGCGGGGTCATGAATAGTCGATACGCATGTAATATAATATAAAGTAAATAATAATCCCTATGAAGTCTTTTAAAATAACTGGGAGTGCGCGCGCGCGTGTGTGTGTGTGTGTGTGTGGAAACGTCTTTCATGGTTAGACCACTTCTCGCAAACCAATCGATTCATATTGGGTATCGTTTCAGCCGTCTCGGTCTCCTGGTGAGGAACTGATAATTTGTTTTTGGGTTCGGTCAAAAGTTTCTAAGAAATGTTCAAAAACGTGTTTTTGCGGATTTTAACGCTATCTTAGTGGAAGACGGAGAAGTAAATCAACACCACCTAAATAGATCTATGTAAGTGGCATTGATTATACCCCACTACACAGATGCAATTGTCGCTCCACGACGCCATAATTTTCTTCTACGAGGATGTCAACTGTCATTGCTCTAGAACATATGAAATACGCTGCAGAACTGTCAGTAATGATGCTGATTTGAATATAAGTAAAGTATTTTGACCATATTACCGTATTTGTAATAATAAACTTTCGAACACCTTCGCGCAAAATTGCATTGGAACTTATTAAATTTTAAGAATGCCAAGTGAATACGGAGAAAACTAGAACTGTGTGTAATGTGAGAGGACGGAAGCACTTGCGTAAACGACTTAGCACATTTATGTTCTTAAGCGTGCAGGTACGAGGGAAGAATCAAATGTAATTGTAGATTTTGTGACAATTTTCGGAACTAATTGAGAAAGATTTTATGTTAGGATTAGAGAATGACGCTGAAGACCAGCTTGCAGGTGATCTTTTATGTGAATTTTTGTGCATATTAGCAAAAAGGCGTACAAAATGTAGTGTACTGAATTGTAACTATTGGCATCATCCATACTTGCAAGTATATTTTACAGCGATTACAATTTTGAAATTGCAATCTTACCAGTTTATATCCCGTATGGAGTATGCACGGTCATTAAGTGTCGAGACTTTTTGAACGGGAGTGTAAACACAGCTCTGCATGGCATTAGAAATTTTCATCACATGAAAAAACTTTTAAAAAAGCTTTCAACGTCGGCGACGCTACATTCAACTAGTAATAACAATAATAATAATAACAATAATAATAATAATAATAATAATAATAATAATAATAATAATAATAATAATAATAATAATAATAATACACCAAGGATTTTCGTTTGAAAAGGCATTTGAGCTTTGGACTCTGTCAAATTTCTAGATGTTTGCTTTGAAAGAAAGGTAGTGGACGCTAGATGTGTTATCACTTGCCCATTTTAACAGGTTTTATAGTAAAAACACTATATTTTAATAGTATCTTAAAATAATAGAATGAACGCTAACCTGCCGTTATTTGTCATTACGTCGTTTTCAAGACCAACTACATTGAGTTGTTGGAATGCAGTTGGTCTTGGTCGTTATTTTGTGCGTGTTGCAACAGATCTGTCAAAATCATTCAACGTTTCGAGGGGGTATAGGTAGAGAAGAGGTTATTGGTAAAGAGAGCTATTGGATTTCTAATAATGAGCGTTTCACACACGCAAAGATTAGTGTGTATGTGTAAATGCAAACTCAGCAATCGTTTGAAATATGTGTCATTTATAAAAAAAAGTACTTTATGGTATTGATCTTGGCTTAATCATTATATTGTTAAAATACTTACGCTTCCCCAATACTTAACTCAGTCCAAAATGCTTTTCGAGTTTGAGCCCTCCGTTCTTTAAAGACCTAAGTCCATCGTCACTAACAATTTAAACAATTAATTTCAAAATAGAAGGTTGTATTTTTATAAAAATGCCTTAAATGCCATATATCTTTGTATCATGAATAATCAATACAAATGAAATCAAGTTTTCATAGACGGCTCTTGCAGTAGCGTCTCGCATAATGTGGATAATGGATTCAAATATCTTTCAAAGAGAAAATACAGTCGCAAGATATCCTAGGGAAGTTTCGTAAGGATTTTCAATTCGTTAAACTTGTGTCAAATGGCTGTGACATCTGGACAATATCGTAATTAGCCCGATAAACACGAAATAATCATTAAAGTCTGTTATATTTGTTATCTGTCGTTTGTCGTTCAATATTCTTCATAATCCCATATTTGTTTATAAAAACAAGAAAATATATAAACAAGATATACCATTTATTTGGAATAAGGGTATTCATACATCTTCTTTAGCAACAACTCATTTGTTTCGATTGTTATTAACGGACAGCGGATTGTTAAATCCTTAAAAGACGCAATCCGTTAAGGTCCATTTTGGTTCCTCTGTGTGGTTACGTTAAGTCGATAATGAAAGTACAATATAACGAAAAATACATTATTGCATTCTTCAATTGTTTATTATTTTACAAATAAACTTTTGCCTTTGCGCACATTGAAAATCTCTGAAGTCAGGTGTTGATGTTCTCTTCCACAACACGGGATTCTCGACAATCGCGCAGTAAGGAGGTCGAGTTTAAAGAGCTTCCACTCGACCTGAGACGCCCGTCAGTTCCTTCCTACTCAACCAGAATTATGCACTTGGAGATGCTTTCTTAGAAAACAGTAGATCGCAACTTCGTTGTTCCGGAAAGTATCGTCAAAAGATAAAACATTTAAAAGGGTGAGTATTTAAGATTTTCGATCGCATCAATTACTTGGTCAATACAATTTTAATGTAACACACAATACTAACTATTGCACATTATATCCCCCACGTGGCCGAGTTCCTTCCCCGCTGGACGGTGTGATCCAGAACCGAACTACACGTCCATTTCTGAAGACGCTACAGAGGTAACGTGAGCACTGGCTCCAAGACATCTTCGTTAACTGCGTACTAAAATCTTTTCTGCTGCATAACTTCCTTTGCAGTTACACACTAGGGACCATTAAAAAGGAGCTTGATATTTATTTTAATCATACATAGTATATTAATGTATAGTTTGTATTGCAATATATTACCTGTAACTTTTCAAGGATCATAATTTCAAATTTGCGACGATTGGGAGACAAAATCAGAGTGAATGCGGAGAAAGATCTCTCAACATCTATTGATGTGACTGGCTTATGTTTTAGAAGTCAAACATTAGCAGCACTAGAAACTTCCGGGAATTTACCTTTATTTCCACTTAAAATTTTAGTGCCCTCATTATATTGTCAATCGACCATGTTCTCAGAACATGGCTGATATTTGTAAAATAGGGAAATGGAGAAAAATTTGTTGGTATACTTTTAGGAATTCTCTTATATTTTAAAATATAAAGGCGTGAATTGGTTTCGTAATGAATGGTCACGTTGGACCATAGACGATTTTCTGAAATCTTAGCGTTGTATATAAAAACAGTACATAGAAGGCAAAAAATGCAGTAATTCTAAAAAAAGTATTTGTGTAAAAGAGGCATTTATGCTACAAAAAAGCAAAAGTAAGCATTACAAAACTTCGTCACATGTCATCATTTGTCATTATTCGTGCACATATACTATCAGCCTTTAAATAACTTCCCTAGAATAAAATAGGCATTTCCTTAAATATCCGATGTCTATTTATTACAGTGGTTAAAGTTGCGCCGTCATATGCGCTGTAGAAATGTTCAGAGTGAACTCTAAAACATTGAATTCACGCTATTGTAGATTGAATGATCGATTAAGGTTGTATTGTTATACTTGCGTAAATCTATGAGTGAAGTCCAATGCCCAACTTGTTTCCGAGTTCGATTTTTTCACATGCTCCACGTCGAGGCCTACTTGCCAGAAAGACGAGGGTGTTTACCGACAGGTTGGTGCGCCTGCCTGCACAACGCCTCCTGAATATCCGGGTCGCGCCGATCATTAGCCGCGCCCGTGCTGATGGCCTACGAGCCTATATGGCCACCACTCTTAACTCACCTGCTGAATTAGCTTTAGCGCTGCTAATCGCCTCTCATCGTGCGATCCGCACTTACTGCGTCTGACGTCGCCTCATCGGCTGACGCCCTCGGCCGCCGCCGCCGCCGCCTCACCGCCGCCACCGCCACCGCCACCGCCACTGCCACTGCCACTGCCACCGCCACTGCCACCGCCACCGCCACAGCCACAACCACAGCCACAACCACCGCTACCACCACCGCCACCGTCACCGCCACTGCCACCGCCACTGCCACCGTCACCGCCACCACCGCCACCGCCACCGCCACCGCCACCGCCACCGCCACCGCCCCCGCCACCGCCACCGCCACCGCCACCGCCACCGCCACCGCCACCGCCACCGCCACCGCCACCGCCACCGCCACCTACGACGCCGTCGCTTCCACAACCTCCTTATCCGATACCAACGCAGCATCATGTCCGGTCTTCTTTCTCTTGACCTTATCCGCCTTTCTCGCTTGTTCGCTTTCTTTTCGTAGGTTGCGCATTGTTTAGTCTCTTCTGTGGTCTTTCTTGGAATTTTAATTACCTACATGAAATTAGGAAAAACTTGAAGCTTTGGCGTGTACATCTTTGTTGAGTTCTTTACTTATTGAAAAATCCAAACTCAAATTACTATTCATGAAAAGTGTTTTCCGTGCAAACTTTTCCCTCGTAAAATTCTTTAATACGTGTAACCTATATACGTACATATATATCACGTGTATTATATGTGGTACAATCTGAGCTCGTTTTCTTGAGCTCCGAAATTACCCTCTAACTGTATTTATGTGAACTGCGATTAAGGTTAGCCTCATAGCGAGTGTTTTTTTTTATATTTGACAACAAATATTCGTTTCCACGTAATGGAAATGTGTGTCCATCGGCAAACGAGTTACAGATTGTTATTTGATAGAGTGCTGCAATAACTGAAATCACACTATGTCCGCATCTAGCAAACGCGCTCAAGAAAATTTCTGCAGATAACAAGACGATGGACATCCTTGATCAACTCACATAAATGGCAGCTCCACTCGTTCAGTATTCGGCAAGTAGCGAGCGCCTGCTGCAAGTAGCAAGCGGATGGGTTGCCTGCAATTTGCCGGGAGACAAACATTCAGTGCTCGCCGTATCCATTGCGTGTCAGTCTTTTGTGTTCATCAAAGAAGCAAATGTTCGCCGATAACATCTGCTGCTCGGGATTTGGCGAGCTCGGGTTGCTCGTTGCTCGGCGAGTGCCGAATGTGTGGAGCCCCTTTAATACGAATTGCATGAATAAATATTCTTCCTATCAGCTATATACGTCATTTCAAATTATGAAATAGGAGTTTTGTACTGGAAGGTTATATTTTCACTTATTAATTAGTTTAGACCAGTATATTTTCGTTTTGTGACTCATTTCTATTTTTCGTTTAGTATTTACTCGAGTTACCACATTCCATTTCCATTGGTTCGATACAATGTAGAAACACTCTGGAGCGAGCATCGAAGGGAGCCGAATGCAAAGAAATTTAGTGTAGGCTTTGTGTCCTGACCGGCAGAGGAGATCTCCGCGTGAAAAGGTGTTTACAGCAAACGCCTTAATTTAGAGGTGTTAGTTTCCCAGAGATTGCTTCTTTTTCATTATTACCGCTATTATCACAATGTGTATTGGTAAAGTAAGCGTGACGAATAAAAGGATTAATTTTGTGATGTCAATCTTGGCAAGCCGGGCCTTTCCGTCGCGGCATCGATCCTTACGCTCTCTCCAACGCAGCGCCTGCGTCAAAATGGGGTGTGCCGCAAGGCGATATTTATCGGGAGCCATCGCAATTAAACATGAATTGGCGCTTGTAAAGGGCCTTAACGAGCGACGGCGAGGGCGAGTGTGATAAGCGCCACCGGCTCATTCACATTGATCTCAACGTGCACATTAAAATTACGCAACGCCACTTGAACAATACGTGGAATCGGTACATCTCACGTTTCTCGTAAGGGCTAATGAAATTAATTGTGATCTAACAAAATAGATAAATAATAGGCAGAGATGAATTATGTGTTATTATGTTATAAAACGTTCACGATGGTTGACGAACAAAACATCAAGATACAATTTATCACCTCATTTTGCTTTTCATAAAATAAATGCAGCGAAAGTGTTTTGATTCTGACACACATATTACACTTTATCAGGAGCTCATTTTTATCAATAAAATATCACGGAATATCAGTAAGTTCTTTGATTTATTTTCAGGTGAGAACCATGTATTTGAATATGAGAATATCAGAAGGAATTTATCCAACAATAAACTCATTCAACATTCAATAAATTCTTCATTTAATTTCGTTTCAATTCATGTAAAGGTACTTCGGTAATGTTAGTGAAGTGAAGGGCGGGGTGCCATCGGAGAGGCGTCGGTGAGGTTGATGTGCTCCGAGCGGTGGGCGGGGGGCTCGCCCTTGCCGGAGTTCAAGGGCGCGCGTGTTGCATAGCTGCCTTCGCCTTTCATTACCGCTTGTGGTCGTACGTTACACCGTTGTCATAATACGCTTGTTCAGAAGAGATGTCGTGTTCATTCAGTTTGCTACATGTTTATTTTACAAACTGCTGTACATGCAATTAATAATGAAGTAATGATGTCTTGGGGTTCTACAGCTGCCCTTAGTTTCTCGTGTTATGTGTAACTCTTTTGTAGTACTACAATATTGTAACTTGTATTCTGCGAAAATATCAGGTTTGTCTTGAAACATTCTTCATCCAACGAAGCGTGAATGTTTTGAATTTCCAATTTTTTGAAGATAAAATTTTCGTAGAAAACGATAAAGTAAAAATGAGACAAGCAGACATCTATTTTAAGAAGAATACAGGGTGTACGTATAACTCACAATGTTACAGAATTAAGAGATAAACGGTACGAAGCTATTATCAACGATAATGCTTTCTGAAGATGTGCAAACATTTGCTCATAACCCGTAGATTTGCATTATTTCTTGTTTTAATAGATTAATTGTTTGTTGAATGTGGCATATGCTAATTTCGAATTACAATTTCACCCAATTTAAAAGTTACACAGGTATATTCGTATTATGGTCTTATAAAAAATTAACAATAATATTATAAATATGACAAGAATGCTAAAATTGTCCCTCCGTGAAACCCGAAATGAATGTTAAGAATGAAATATACCTTCTCATTATTACGTTCAAGTGTAACTTTCAAACAAAAATTCATAATATGAAGCATCAAATCACAGTAATAATGAAACCCCAATAGAGAGGAAATTGATATTTAATATTCACCATATTCAAAAAACAAAATTAATTTGCGAAATAGTATGATACATGATAATAATTTATATAAATTGATTCAGAATCTTTAACTTTCACTTCATATGTTTAGTTTTCATAGAATTATGTTTGCAAAATTCGAATTACATCTAGGCAGAAGAACGCTCACCATGCACGGAATTTTAAAACTGTACGGTTTAACTGCAGAAACATGTGTTGATAATTCCAGAAGTACCTGCCGATGTGGCTGTTTCTACCGTGCCTTCATATGCAGAATTAATTTCAGTAATGCACCGCTGGGTGTAGAAAACACGTACTGCTGAAACGCTGATCAGAGCTCTCGCAATCCGTTCTGTCCATTTAATTCGCCCCTGAGGAAGCGTATCGCCTTCCAAGTTCATTGCCTCCGAGGGCATTGTTTTCGAAGGGCAGCGGTCGGCGGCTGCACCTGACCTCGCAGGCAGGTGCGTGAAGTTGACCCCAGCGCACCTGTGTTGTTCCAGCCACATGCACGGTCTCCGAGGCGCCCTGGGATTGGCAAAGACACCGTCTAAGCCTTAGTACAGGATCTGTCCCTCCTCATCCTTATCCACCTTCCGTTCTTCTTCTGCTCCTTCGTTTTCTTTTCATTGTCCTTCTCCTCCTCCTCTTCCTTCTCCTCCTCCTCCTTCTTCTTCTTCTTCTTCTTCTTCTCCCTTTCTCCTTACTCTTCACCACTCTTCACCACCTTGCACTTCTTCTCCTCGTCCTTACTCTTCTCTACATTGTCCTTATTCTTATTCTTCTCTTCCTTCTTACTCTTCAACATATTATTTTTCTTCTTCTCCTCCGAACTACTCTCCTCCGTTTTCTCCTTCTTACTTTTCTCCACATTATCTTTTTTCTCTTTCTTAGTCTTCACCATATTGTCCTTCTACATATCCTCCTCTTTTCTTATTCTTATCCTCTTACTCCTTCTTGTAACCATTTTCTCCTGCCTCTAATTTTTCTCTGCTTTCTCCTCCTTCCTCTCATTTTATGATTCTTTATTTTATTTCATTCGTGTCTTTGTACACTGTCTCTGCCTTCTTTTTTTCTTTCATCTCATCCGGCTCTTCTTCGTTCATCATCTCAAATTTCTCAAATTATCAATATTCTCGTATTAATAACAACTTAATAAATAAATTCTCATATTACCTCAGAAACATTTGATGGTCAAACAAACTTCTGTGATTTTAAGAGAGTCACTCGCACAATCTCCCATAACAAGTGATAAAAAAACAACAGTAAGAAGAGTTAAGAAACCTTTTTCGTTAGCGTTTTCAGAAATTTTTATACGAAGGATGCTGACATTTTGAAGATTATAAAAGAAAAAATATAGATGATGAGCAGTCCCTTTCAGCACATACGAATCGCCTTTCCGCCCAATGCGGGCGGTGACTGCGAGGCGGACACCATTAATCTCTAAGTGGGACGACGCGACGTCTGTCGGCGGCAGATTAGGACGACGATGGGCCACCCGCGACGCCTTATCATCGACATGGAGATCGGGAGCTGACACCTGCGAAATTGCATGTCGTCTGACATGAGGGCACAGAAGCGGTTGGCCCGCCACACTATGTTTGCAACGTATAAAGTGATACTTTTAAAAGGGCAAAATACTAACTCACATCACAATGGTCGCTCACATCAACATGGGTTTTTGATGTAGTGTAGTATATTTGACTACGTAGGAAAACGACTTCTTTTTTCAATTTTATTATTAGATTTCAAGTCTGAATATCTTTTAGTAATTGTTTTCAATCTGAAAATAATAAAGATACCCTTATTAGTAATTGAGAACCATGTCAAAACTATGCGTGCCACTGGGAATATTACGGTAAAATTATTAGATTTTGGGGAGATGCCTGTAGTATTCCATGATTTTACGATCTAAAACCGAACTAGCACACATTTCGTCCTTCTCCCTCTAGGACAATGTTCATGCCAATTTTCTCTTGAAATGTTTGGGAAAATCCTTTCCATTCCTTATAAAATTATTGTTACAAGATTGGGTACGCGTACTTCCCTCGCAGACGTTCTCAGAAGGGATGGACCGGCGCTTGGGAGCGCAGCTGCCCGAATTGCGCTCTGGCTGCAAGCCTGCTCGGCGAGCCCCAACCTTGCACAGGCCTCGCACACGGCACATCAATTCTTGGTGTGCGCAGCCTAAAAAGGGAGGGAGGCTACTACTACATTTCTAGGCCCATTTCCCAGTAGACCATATATATATATATATATATATATATATATATATATGACATTAATAAATACAGTTGATTTTACGCGGAATCATTTACGGGGTTACCAGATGGGCTTCCCCAAACCAGATAGAGCTTCCCCAAACGTCGTATAACAATTCTCGAAAATGTGAAAAAATGTTAAAAAAAGGTCAAATCAAAGATTCAACATACTTTTCGTAAATAAAATGTTTTATAAAGTTACGCTAAGAGGCACCGTTCAACACTTTTAAGGGGATCACAGTCCCCTTCTGTAGACACGCTTAATTAGTAGCCTTACGCAGGTTCTTCTTCTTTTCCTTCTTCTTCGTCTTTTTCTTCTCCTCCTCCTCCTCTTTTCTTCTTATCCTCCTTACTCTTCTCCTTCTCCTCCCCCTCTTTATCCTACTTGTAATCATTTTCTCCTTTGTCTTCTTTTTCTCTGCTTTCTCCTCCTTCCTCTTATTCTCTGCTTGTTTTACTTCGTTGATCTCCTTCTCGTTGATTTCGCCTCTTCCTTTTTTCTTCCTTCTCCTCCTCGTCCAGCTCCCCTTAATGTTATCAAACTATCAATATTCTCAAAATTATTCTATTACTGTCTTATGTTATCTTAGACACCTCTGATGATAAAAGAAAATTCTATATGATTTTATGAATTTCGCTCACACAATCTCCTACGCAAATGATAAAAATTGAATAGTAAAAAGCGTTAAGAAACTTTCTTCGTTAGCGTTTTCAGATTTTGCTGCGGTCAGCCTGCTTTTGCTCTTCATTGACGAACGCAAGTACTGGGAGATATGGCTCAGGGCACCAATTGATGTCACTGCACTCCCTCTGACCGGGAAGTGCTACGTTCGAGTCCCGACGGTGGCAGGATTTTCGACACTAGCTTATCAGCTAGGTCGTCTTCAGTCGCTGTCTGGAGGAGAATTCTAGCGGCCGGCTGCTCTGATCGGTAGTTTTCCATGGTTTCTTCGATTTACACCAGGTGAATGTTCGAGCAGTACCCTAACAAACGGGCCACGGAGTGCGCGCTATCTTCCATTCCCCTTCCTTTTCCTATCCTCACCCCTTACACACACACACACACACACACACACACACACACACACACACACACACACACACACTAACATGTACTACACTACCACACATGCCGGGAGACCGGTCGGGAGCTTAGAGCTTGTCCCGGTTGGGGCGGTGCCCCGCTGGTGGGAGATTCCTGGTTGAGGGGAAAACCCCGCTAGTCGACGATAGGTCGGCGCCGGATCTCGCCATTCAGCTGGGGAAGATCACCGCCCCCTCCCGAGGAAAAAGCATGAACTACACTTACAGGACCAATGACCTAAGCTGTTGACGCGCCCGGAATCACTAACAACCAACCAACGAACGCTCGAATTCAAGTCCACCGCGCCCTCCTTGGGGGCGGACCCGGTTGCGCGTTGCTCGGTGCGGGCGTGAGGGCGGGCGAGGAGGGGCGAGGGCGGTTGGGGCACTTAGTGGTAACGAGGTGTCGCTGCACCGGCGCCGCACTGCCGCCGACGGGAGCGCCGCCCGAAGAACTGATCTCATTAACCCCGGAACGCGTTCGCCTGCCTGTCCGCGCTGCCAATTTGTAACGCGAGCTGGCGCCATCGCCCGACCCACCGCCTCCACACACCGCCAACGCCCACGCCAAACCCGTGCCGACCTACTGCACTTTAGTCAGATGTCGGTATCTTTTTCGGTTGCAAAGAAGGTGAACTACAGACAGTAAAATGTAATGTATTTATCATATGAAGACTTAAATTCACGCATATTCACGCATATTTGTAAACCTGTTTCCCGCCTTCCGTACTTGCGATATTCTCATCTGACCGCTCTGAGGTGCTTTACTAGTCTTGAGTTGCAAAATTTCATGGAAGGTAACTCCAGAAAGTAAAATGTAATATAGTATTTATTACACGGAGAATATTTAATCTTCTTTCTTTTCTTCCTTACCTTTGTTCCCCTCGTCCTGAACTCTCAATGGTGGTTACTGGACTTTCGGGTTGCAAACTTTCCTGAGGATAATTCCTAACTTAACTAAGCAAAAACTCATGAAGAAATTGTGTTATTCATTACTTGAAAAATATATGGGTTTTGTTTCAATTGCACAATTTTGCTGGATGATGTTTTCACAAAATCGTTTCCCATGAACAAGAATAAAACTATTTAATTTTTACATCTATCTAAAAAAATAAAACTGCAGTATAAAATTTTTTGACGTAAATAAATAAATAAATAAATAAATAAATAAATTGTCAACGGAGGATTTTTATATATTACATAAGTACGTTCCGAGTAAATATCCTTTCAAGTGAATTTTGGGCACGTTTAGTAACATTGAAAGCATCTTTGAGTGATTAATCGTAAAAATGCAGAATCAAAGTACATTTTCTTCTCATTTAATTATGGCGTCTCTTTATTGTTGTCGCGGGAAAATGTTAATGATGAACAATTGTAATTATTCATTCATTGATTTAAAGTAAACCTGAACGTTCAGTTTTATCGAACTAGTATTTATAGCATGCTTTGTCTTTTAATTAAACCAGGACGTTTGTTTTCTGAACTAAAAAATCAAAATATGTGCCTTTTTTTAAAGTTAGTAGTTAGTTTGCCACCTTTTTCAGGTTTCATTTCCTGTTCCCGCCTCCCTGTCTAGTGAGTTAATTTTGTTTTGTGAAGCTAAATTTATTGTTTAACTCAACACCGTATCTTTTACAGATTTTATTTCAGAATCTATTTGATCAAAAATTCTCTACATTATCTTAGTGACATCATCGTCAAACATTTCACTAATTCGTGGATGAACTTCCGCTGTCAATACGCGGATGTATGGTACGTAAATGCTCATACATGAATATGCCTGAAAATCATTCGTTGAAATAAAATAAATGTTTTCAATTTGTAATTAATTTGGAGTCACAACTTCTCGAACATGAATGATTGGTGTTTGCCATGTGGGTCTTGTGGTGCTTCGCGACACATCGCAGGCAATGACACGAGGGAAACGCGTGGGGTAGGGGCTGTTCCATCTTCCGCGCTGACGGGACATTTCTCCTGCACGCTCTACCCGTCATCCCCCGCACCTCCCCTCCCACCCTCCCACACTCCCACCCGCGCCCCGCCCCCGCTCGAGTTCAATAGGTTAATTTCTCTCTGTACGTCTTTCACCACATCCGTCAGAGATAGCATCTGCGTTCGTAGGAGTAGTAACAGGGGTCACAGAAGGAAACGCTATTGCCATTTCGTTCAGGCAACCCCTCCCGTCGCCTTTTTGTTTCTCGTCATTTGTGAGTCACGTGTTCCGCGATGGATGGTTTACGATCTGCTTACAGCCCTCTTACGGAATTGTTGACACCTACTTCGTCTACTGGGAGTGCTGAGCGAATGAGCGCTTATGGATAGCTTTGAGCGTCAGCAGTGTTGCTTATGTAAATTCTTGTAGGAACAACCATTTCGAAAAAATGTTTTGTATAGTTCGTGGGAAATTCTAAACCGATCAGAGATACATACAGGTCACTCCAAATAAAGTGCTTAATCAAATGTAAAACACTAAATATTATTGGATTACAATTTGTGATTTAAAATGTCAGTTTTAAAATTTTAAGGGAACAATACCTCATATATACTTGGGCTTAATATGAAGAAATAATCGTGCACCCGAAAGAAAAAAATTCTAATCTTTCAACAGAAAAACAGGTTTACTAGGTCACTGATTCCAAAAAACTCATATTCCGAAACTATTTAGTTAACTGATACATAAGAAAAGGAATACCCTATGCCCCGCCTCATCCCGTCCCTTCTCGTCCCGTCCCGTCCCCTCTCATTTCGTCTCGTCTTGTCTCGTTCCGTTCCGTTCCGTCCCACCCCACCCCACCCAGCCCAGTCCAGGCCCTCCCCTCCGCGCCCCATTTCGTCTGTCTTCTCGTCTCGCCCCATCTCCTCTTGACCCGCGACGCCTTTCCCCGCCCTACCTCTCCCCTGCCCCGCCATGCCTTGTCCTGCCTTGCTCCACCTCGTTCCGCCTCGCCCCACCTCTCTTATGGACATACAGATAGATTGACGGCCGAACGGACGGACTGGCGGACGGATAAACAGACAGGCGGAAGGACGGGTAGACAAGCGACTGACTGCCAAAGTTTCGGGATTCGTCCGTTAATAAATTTTTCAAGAGACGGCTGAAGTATTAGATCAAAAATTGCAATATTTTAGTATTATGTAACAGTTTACAAGAATACGAGAAAATATGTATTACGTAGCATTAATAATTTATTTTCGTCCCATCTAACAAGTCTATCTTTAAACGAGTATCTAAAGTGAGTCAATTGTTTTACCGAAATAACTGCTTGAATTACTTTACCTCGTGTTCACAAACGCTTTATCCACAAAAGCAATGATTTTTTTAAATTTTTTAAATAAATTGTAACTATTTTTACAAATTCATACCCGGAGCTGGGTAGTCCATCATACAATTGTAACTGTACTTTTCTTTCTCACGACGAGGTACCTTCCAAGAAAGAGATATTTCTTAATAACCCAAAGTTGTTTTGATGTGTTCATCCAGCTTTTCGTGTACGAGTTAATTGTGCGTAAAAATGAAATTAATGGTTTTCTTCCTGAAAATTCCGCCTGGTACTGTACAGCACGAAGGCGAGTTCGGAGGCAACCGAGACCAAATACTTCATCGGACGATTAAGATATTTCTAGCCCAAGAATGCGGCTTGCTCCAAAATCAGCAGACGCCCATTAACGAACGGCACAGCCAACTCCCCGGTAATGGCTGGGTGCGGCGGAATAAAGGAAGATAATTTTGAAGAATAGACATCGAGCCCTGGAGTAAAATACGTAGCCGGCAGCTCCACATCCCGCTGAACACAATGGCCAGTAGCCGCCGCCACCGCATCGCTGCATGTAGGTAGCGTTCAACCCGCCGTGAGTCGTGATAAGACAATGAAATTAATTTTAAATAGAAGGGAGACTCGGAGGAAGCATGCCGGAGCAATAGAGCCCCGATGCACGTTGGCACATTTTAGCCAAGTAGTTGGGCAAAAGTGCAGATTTTTCAGTGTACTCCTCACGCCAAAAATTATATATTTGTATTTTGTAGAAAAAAACCTGGTATCTAAATGTATGGTAAGATATTAACCGTTTAAATGCCGGGTGTTTAAATTGTTTAACTGATTCAGTCTTATAAGAGACACACATTTAAACATTTTTGATATTTTATTTTGTTTTTTACTCACATGTTAACTTATAATATTGAACGTGATTTCCTGAAGGGAAACTTATATCCTTTTCATAATATTTTATCTCATTAGAATATTAGTACACACAAAAATGTCTAACAGATTTTTGTGAAACTGTAAGACTAACTTAAAATAGTACTACAACAAAACAGTAATGCTGTTGATGTACTAATCATTACATTTATTTGCAATTTTTAAATCAAACTATAAACAAAAATATAATAACGACCATATAATGATATTATCAGCCAAAATTATTTTTAAGAGGCACATTGAATAAAAAAGTGGTGAATTCCATTTAATTCTTGGTTAAATATCATTAAAACGTAAATTCCTTTACGATAGAATTAAATACGGGTTTTCGTATAAAATACAAGCTAGATCTCTTCTTTCTACTTCCGGAATGCTTCAAGAGTTTCTTTCAAAAATAACTTGCGATAGAAGCAATGTTTCGAAAGTATGAAATTGCCAATGTTCATGTTATAAGATTATCGTTTTTTTAGTATAATGGTTATGACTTGTTCCCTTATTGACAATCCCGTCTCAGCCCAGAGGGTACAGTCCTGTAACCGTGACTTCGGAATTAGTTTGGGACGTACACATTTTTATTAAATGAATGTTTTGAAATTTACTCCAATTTGTTCACGGAATTAAACGAATGTTAAATTCAAATTTTGAGATAATACATTCTTGTTTCAAAATTAAGGATGAATACCCAAGGAAACCAACTTCAATACAATTCCTCCAATAATAATAACATTGCATTAATTTAAATTACACAATAATTGAAGGTGTTTAATAACTTAAGGTATCTAATAATTCGAGTCGTCTTATAAATCGGGATGCCCAACAACTTTAGGGTCTTTTAATCAGTTTTAGGACATCCAAGAGTTTTCGGGATGTCCACAAATTTTCGGAACGTCCACAAATTTTCGGGACGTCCAACAATTTTCGGCACGTTTAACAATTTTCGGCACGTTTAACAATTTTCGGCACGTTTAACAATTTTCGGCACGTTTAACAATTTTCGGCACGTTCAAGAATTTTCGGCACGTCCAAGAATTTTCGGCACGTCCAACAATTTTCGGCACGTTCAACAATTTGTTTGGCACGTTCAACAATTTTCAGATCATCAACTTCCGGGAGGTCCAAGAATTTTCGGGACGTCCAAGAATTGAGAACATCCAAAATAGAATTAACTCCAGTCTGAGGGAACGTGAGCGACTCTCTGAGGCGCTTTTGCCCAGCATTCCTCGCGAAACGTTCCACCGTGCGGGCGGTGGAGCGCCGTCTGCTTCGGCAGCGCGGGTGGCGGCGGCGCGGCGCTGGTATGACTCAACGCCTAATGATATTTCGTTGTTTCTTGGCGGGACGTGGGATCGGCTTACAAGCCCTCTTAATGGCCGTATGACGCGCGGGTTACTCGCGGAAGACTTATGACGCGAAGCGCGGAATTCGTCTTCGACATGCATTTCCTTCGTGTTGGCACGCGCGGACCGGCGCTCGCTGCCGGAGGGCGGGGGCGGCGCGCGGAGGTGCGTCCAGGTAAACAGCGTTGCGACAGGTGAAGTTTCAATTGAACTGCTGCTTAGGAACTGGTACCAAATTTCTCTGACATTACTTTTCTCAGCGATCTTGCGTTGAAGGAAAGTGTTTAGGGGAGGTTTACCGTAGTGCGGTATCTGGTACATGATTTAGGTCACAAATATTGACTGTTTGTTTTTCATGGAAAAATACGTTTCCTTAATACTTATATTAATTTGAGAAAGTGCTGATGTAAATAATAGTTTATTATAAAACGATGATATAATGCATAATATATGGGTATTAATACACGAGTGTGAAGTGATATCACGAGTATACTAATAGTAAACAGCGAGTATAGTAAATTTGCGAGTGTGTTAGTTCAATTACATCGTGTTTCATGCAGTACTTTTTCTACGACGGAAAAATGTTATAAGTTATACTTTTATGTGTACTTTTACTATGATTACGTGGTAATTAGTATTTAGTTTTTAGTATTTAGACCCTGAAATGCAGTATTTAGTTTTTAGACAAACCTCACAGCGTACAGCCACATAGGTGTCCCAGAGGGCATTAGTTAATCATAAGCACAGAGCGACTTCAAGTGAGAAGTACACAAGTCAACTTTGAATTTAATCTACAAGTATTAAAGAAATCAATATCAATATTCAATATGTGTTAAAAAATTAACATCAATATTCAGTATCGTTCTTATTTCTAATAAGCTTATAAGGTTCCCATAGGAGGCTTCAGTATTTTTGGAAGCAGGCGAGGACATGTGTGGTTCACCGTCCCCCCCCCCCCACGGGTCGTCTCGGCACAGTAATAAACAAAATTCAATGAAACTTTTTATACGACCATGACCAAAGAATGATTATTTCCCAACACTGCACTTGTCTGTGATTCGTCAAATACTTGTACTATCATGGAGCTTATTGTAGCTGCGATGAGCTGGAGCCAGGTATAAAAGAATTACATAATGGGAGTAGAAAAAGTAGTTTTTTAACACTCACCTCTGAATGTTGAAAATGAGATATATATTGATGTTATAATGATGCCGACCTCTGATCTTTCAAATTGATTGGAAGATACTGACATGCATGAATATATTTTTAATTAAATAGTTATTTATGATAAGAGTGCTAAAAGTGGCAAAATAAAAGCATTTTTACAGCGTGTGACATACACTTTTTGTATACTGTACTACTGACATTCATTTTTTAAATTCAATCTTACAAATCAATATGTTGCGTTAAGTTCAGTAGTAGCTGATGTAATCGGACGAAAATATTTTGTTCTTTGTTGTAATGACGGTTTTATCTGAACAGTGTAGCATCGTCTTACATTTAGCACTAGTGCTAATAATTGAAGTTTTAGCTCGCTTTGCATGCCATAAAATAACCACTTTTCTTGGGGTTGTCTAAAAATTATATTTTTGCTGGAATTATTGTCTTGGTCGAGAAAAGTAACAACTTATTAGCTGCTAATCATCCATGCTGATACTTAAGGCATTTTCTTTGGTCCGTAAATTTATTTCGAAATTGCAAAATATCTTCAAGTACCGTATGGTACAACACATCAAATTTTAATATTTTTGAAGGATTTGAGTAAGTCGACACTTATCGCCCTCCAATAATCAAGTCAGAATGTCAAAAATTATTTTACAAGCATCTGTAAACAAAAAAATAAGTTTTAAAAAGGATTTAAGGTTTGTCGGAAGAGTTTATAAGCAAACTAACCTTTTATCTCCAAATTTACAAGAATACTGTTATATCTACTGACTTGCCAAACTCCTTCTTGCAGATTTACTATTCCATGGTACTTTTTTAAAATCACTTAAGAATTGACGATTCCTTCGTCTAACTTAATTGCGATCTTATGAGATCACACTGAATTAAAGGTTTGAAATTATTCACTTTCTGGCTCTACCTTGAATAAATTTTCCCACACGTTTGCATACGTTAAGATCCATTTTACCTCTTACTTAATTTCCATAATCACTCGTCATTCTTTTTACCTTTACTTTCTCCAGCTTGCTGTTTCACCTGCGATATTCGCATCGGGGAGCGGAATGAATGCGATGGATGGATTGCGAATTACATAACTAGATTGTTTCTCTCTACACATAATATTACTTTTACATAAAAAGTAATGTTTCTCTGTTACCGTGAGACAGTTGTGTCGTGGAGTGCTCCCTCTCCCATAAGAAGCGAGCAGCGTTTGGAGACACGAGATCACAATTGGACTCTTTACGCCTTTAAGAGTTTAAATGATTTTTATGGCTATTTAATATTTTCACGTTTGAAATGTTTAAAGTTGCCGACCTGGATGGCCGAGGTGGCTAAGAGCGAGTACCGACTCAGCGCTTCGGTCCGAAGGGTCGCGCGTTTGAGTCCCGCCTTGGGGATGGCTGTTTGTCCCTTGACTTTGTATGTATGTGTTGTCGCGGAGGGCCTCGCGTCCTGCTGACCCCAGATCAGAGGAGCCCGCAAGTGTTTGTCTAGTGTATGGTCAATATGCGTCCCTTCGGGACGTAAAGGGCAACTGGCTGTCGGCTGGATAAAAGCCCTAGGAAAAAATGTTTAAAGTTGAAATGTTGTAAGAAACTTTGTAAAGATGAAGATTTGAATAAATAAATACAACCTCATTGTGATTGTCTTAAAACCTTCATAGATATGAAAATTTCACTTACATTACAAATAAGCACAAGACGATTTGGTTATAGTGAACTCTGAATCTCGGCTTTAGTGAACGTAGGAAATACAACGTCCTGAAAATTAATTTCATCCTAGAAAAAAAAAATATCGCCTCACTGCCACAAATTCCCAACCTGGGCAGCTTGAAGAAATATCGTCGGCCAATGGTTGTAATCGAAGACGTCTACCCTGAAGTAGAGGTAGCGGACCCGGAAAGGGGACCTAACTGATGATCTTGTGCCATTCAGTTTCACTGAAACAAGGGCCGTGTTCCCCGCGGAAAAGCGTTCAGTTTCATTAGCCCCTTACGCCATGACGCTACCGAAAGAATCTCATATGTTATTAGGCGGGTAAAAGACCCTTCGAAGAGTGGGACAGTGTTGTAGGCAAAAGGTATTGATGGGTGTGAAGACTGCATTATGGTACTTAGAGACAGTGGACCTGGCAGAATCAAATGATGAGAGAGCAAGAACTCTGGAGCTGGATCTAAAAAATATTAATGTAGAATGTAGAAAAATAATTGATTATTTATATGTCAAATGAAGATATTAAAATTTTCAGATCTTGTAGTTCATGTATTTTGCAGTATCTATATAAATAAAATAAATACATTTTGAGAAATTCTATTTAATTTTGACAGATACAGTGAACCTCTGATACAGTTAACCAAAAATGTTAGTCCCCAAAAGTTCACTATAACCGGAGTCGACTGTATTAACTTAAGTGATTTAATTGACACCAGTCTCATCACAAATTATTTTGTAAATCCTGATCGGAGGCAATTTCTGTGAAACATGTTAGTGGCAAAGAAATACTTCTCCGTGGAATTTTAATTGAAATTTGTATCAATTAAAACCCTTGGAAAGATGTTATGAAGGAAGTTAAAGTATGCCAATAGACTATGGAAGATGGTGGAGAGAAGAAAAATAAGAGGAAGAAGGGGTGACAGAGATAGCATTGGGAATGAGGAGAAAGAGGAAGGGAAATAAGAGAAAGAATAAGGAAACAAGAAAGAATAAAAGAAACAGGAGGATGAGAAGGGAACCAGTCGGCGATCTCCCGATGGTCGTACCATAGACTAAAGAGGTAAGGATAAATCTTTACTCTATGGTCGTATCTCGCTTTTATCGTCTCTCACAAAATCCTAAAGGAGTTGGATACTGTAAACGAATTTTTACTCCTTTGGCATGTGATGCTACCGCCACGTACTTGCTTTTAGTAAATTGAGTCAACTGCAACACATTTTGTTTTCAGTATCCAATTTCGTGAGTGATATTAAAAGTGAGTTACGACCATTCGTGAGATGGCCGACGCATTTCCTCCGTTGCCAATCGAAACCACATCACCGCTTGCCCACCCTGGCGTCGTCTTTCGCTCGCGCCAGAGGAACTAATTCCGAGAGCCGGCGAAAGCTCTCCTCGCCGAAGCGCCGACCACCTCCCCCCCACCCTCCCTCCCCCACCCCACCTCTCGCGGTTTCATCCGCCGCCGGCGACTGTTTGCTCTCCGTTACTCGCAAGAGTGCGGGAGCGAAGGGTTAAGTTTTGCCATAAACATTCTCGCTGCTCTTGTGTTTGCGCACTCTTCGATTTCGCCTCTCGAACGCACTCGAAATCAAACGCCCGTTAATTTCTCCGCGAGTGCAGCGCTTCCTACCGGGAAAGGCTCGAGGTGCAGCGCGGCCCGTGGGGAAGGGAAGAACAGCCTCCACCTGTGCGCGAGGCACGATTCTGCCCGCCCCAGTTGCTTCTCCCGGCCGCACGGCGCTCGTGTGTACCTCCGCAGGTCCTCTCGGGCGAAGACTGAGAACAGAGCTCTGCCTGGCGAGGCCGGCCCGGCCCAAAGCGAGCCTTTAGCGTGGAACTCCCAACGTGTGCTTAATTTGTGAGCAAACAACCCAGCGAACTGGAGAAAAGTTATCTTCTTTGGAACGGAAATAGAAAACTAAGTTATGTTTGTAATAACCAGAATAACTGTATGTAATGTATTTCTGATAAATTTACTACAGGAGGCAAAGCTACGAGAAACAAATTGAAACCAATTGCGAACGTCAGACAATAATATTGAGGGGTCTTCGCCATTATTGACAGTTAAATTAATCACAGCTATTGCTTTTTGGTATTATATTTTAATTTATTAACTTGCCAACGTTTCGGTTTGAATTTAATTTGCATCAGAATGAAGTTTTGTTAGGTTGGACAATGGTTGTACTAGGGAAAGAAATCCCATGGAGAGACTTTAGGAGGGCGGAGGATAAGTTGGTGAGGAGTAGTTCTTAGGACTATTCTATTCTTGACACGACAAGCAACGATTTTTTTTCAGTTTGGAACTGTAAAACAAACATTAACGTAGTATCTCCAATAGTCAGGAGTAATTTTTCATCGTAAAAGGTACTTGAAGAGACACTAAATTTGATTGTGCAGAAACTGTATTTAGGGACGTAGTGTGTATATCACTGCGAGGCGAACAGATCGGGACTGTTTTGTAGCATTAAGAGAGGTGATCAGAGCAATAGGCACATTCTAGGTGGGAATAGAAGATTGCATTTGCCTTAGTACACGGGTTTATATAACTTTCATCTTAGCTGTCTTTTGTTGTCTTTGTTGACATTGTTGTCTTTTTTAAAAGTAGTTGGTTACTGCCATACTTTACTTATTTATTGCCTGTTTATTCTTTACTTAATACTGGCAATGCTTATTATTCTTTCCTTCAGCCAGTTAGATGTGATATTTCTTGTTTACTTTTATTTAAGATAGATGTAAAAAATTGATTTTCCTAATGAATTAAGATACATCCTTAAAGGCACAACTGTTTTGGCTACAACTAATATAATTTCGTAAATGTATTTAAATTTGTAATGTAGCAATATATCTAGGGAGAGACGCGTACACACGAAGTAAGTGCCACTGGTAATATCCTACCGATTTTTTCGGTTAGGTCGCAGTCGGATCAGACAAGATTCATATCAGTAAGTGTTTAACAAATAAATAGTCCAGAAATGAAATTTGAAATTGTTTTGTTTTCCCAGATGCAATTCCAAGATATGTATGATCGAAAACAGACCTGAACACTAGTAGAAGGGGAAAACATACGACCTCAACGACCAACTTTGTAGAAATTAGACTAAACATATAATTGCCACGCATGAGACCTGTGAAAAAGATTTCACGAGGGAGGTTTTATAATAAAATGTCCAGTCATTAATCCCACGTTGGATACATGGTAGCTCGGCATTCGGCAATTCGTTTCATCGGCGCCATTGCAGCACCACATCCGGTCCATCTCGCCTCCGCCCGCTCCTCCGGCTCCGTAGCACGTGCTGCGGCCGAGGGCGCCACCCAGGCCGTCGGCGGTCATCAATAACACGAAGGGCGTGGAGCGAGCGGCGCCCCGGGATTGACACTTTCGTTTTCGAAAAGAACGATGAGGTCACGTCCGCTGTTTGAAGGATCGCTCCGCTCCGCTCCGCCTCGCACCGCACCGCCCCGCTTCCCAGCTCACCGCCACCGCCACCGCCACCGCCACCGCCACCGCCACCGCCACCGCCACCGCCACCGCCACCGCCACCGCCACCGCCACCGTCACCGTCACCGTCACCGTCACCGTCACCGTCACCGTCACCGTCACCGCCACCGCCACCGTCACCGCCAGCGCCACCGCCACCGCCATCGCCACCGCCACCGCCGCCGCCACCGCCACCGCCACCGCCACTGCCACTGCCACTGCCACCACCGCCACTGCCACCGCCACCGCCACCGCCACCGCCACCGCCACCGCCAGGCCACCGCCACCGCCACCGCCACCGCCACCGCCACCGCCACCGCCACCGCCACCGCCACCGCCACCGCCACCGCCACCGCCACTGCCACCTTCCCACCTGCCACCTCCACCGCCACCGCCACCGCCACCGCCATCAAGCCACTGCCACCGCCACCGCCATCGCCACCGCCACCGCCACCGCCACCGCCACCGCCACCGCCACCGCCACCGCCACCACCGCCACCGCCACCGCCACCGCTACCGCCACCGCACCGCCACCGCCACCGCCACCGCCACCGCCACCGCCACCGCCACCGCCACCGCCACCGCCACCGCCACCGCCACCGCCACCGCCACCGCCACCGCCACCGCCACCGCCACCGCCACCGCCACCGCCACTGCCACCGCCACCGCCATCACACTGCCACTGCCACCGCCCGCCGCCGCCGCTGCCGCCGCCGCCGTCTCCGCCACCGCCTCCGCCTCCGCCTCCGCCTCCGCCTCCGCCTCCGCCTCCGCCTCCGCCTCCGCCTCCGCCACCCACATTACCGCTATCACGCAGCCGCCACCGCCACTACACCCTCCACTGCCATTACTGCAAACACGCCACCGCCCCCTCCCCGCCCCCGTCGTCGCTACCGCCATCTGGACCACCACCCCCACCGCACCCCCCACTGCCATTACCGCAAACACACCACCGCGATCGACCACGCCACCGCGACTGCCAATCCACTACAACTATCACCACCTATCCCCACATTCATCTCCTCACCATTTCAACCATCTACCACCGCCACTCGCCATTGTAACCTCCGCCACTACTTGCCATTGCAATCACCTCTACCATCATCACCGCCAACTATTAAGACAACTACAAACCACCTCCACTATCACTATCACTATCACTATCACTACAACTACAACTGCTACCCCATCGATTGACCTTAGCTGTCTGGTTGACGCCAGCTGTGATGCCGACGTTTTGACAATCATATCATGGTCTTTTTCAGGGCTAAGGAGTAGATCTTCGGCTTTCAATATAACTATTCCCATCAAAATTAACATTTTTCTTATCACCGCTATCACCGTCGCCGCCACTATAAGCCGTGCCTCCGGCCTGCCCTTCCTTTCACTGCCTCGACCGCCTCCCCGCCACCACCACCCGCACTAAGCCACTCCGAGAGGACGCGTTCGCTGCTCCCGTTGTCCTGGAAGACAGATATCCAGTGTGAAATTGACTGCGGGGAGCAGGGGAAAAAATGAGTCTTTTGGGGCATGTTCACACGTCGTTCGGTTACCGGAGCAGCTTCTTACATGACACCAGTCAGAAGATAACTGAATTCGAGTCTGCGTCCTCTGTCACTTCTTGAAATAACATGAGACATGTAGTGATCATATCATGAGTAGCGGTTCTGCAAAAGTTCATTTTTTAAATATTTTATTGATTGAACATAACTGTATAATTTCATGATATTGGCGCTGTGTATAAAGAAACTCTAAATATTTAAGTATATCACCACTATGTGGAAAGTATACAAAATAGAAGTTAGAATAAAAAATTGGAAGAAAAAGGAATATGTTGAATATTGACACTTGTTTTTATTTACATTATTTGCGGAGTTTTCTTTAGAGCGGCCACTTAAAAGGAAGACAATCACGGTCTCTTATTTCCACCTTATAATTAACAGTAGATACTGTTATTGTTGATGTTGTCGTCGTTGTTATCGACTAAAGCTAGAGCTCTGAAAAGTTGTCTACTGGGCCGTCCCCGACAGGGATTGTATTGAGCATTTTCGTATTTGGCACCACATGGGTTGCCAAATGCTACTATCAAGAACTCAAAATATTTTAAGTTAATATTTGGAAAGTTCATGTAAAACTAAACTTTGTTATATAAAAACACCATGTTTGTAAATGTACCATGAGCGTTGAATTGGTAACTATGAAGACAGAGTTGTTGATAGCTAGACTAATTTTGGAAATACGTAAAGTGCACGTCGTTATGTAGTTAACTATAGCTCCGGATAAATGAAATATTAGGTATCACTTAAAAATAATTTGTACTTGAAAATCTCTTGGTTTTTATCTGTCGCAGCACAAAAAGAGGAAAATCGATTTTGGCGACATATAGTGGAATAAATCTTGGAGGTGAACTTCAGGCAAATGTTCTTCTTTGTCATGGGCGATTCTGCTCTTCGACATACATATTAGTGTAGAAACAGCTACAAACTATTTTTTAACTCCCATATTCACTACCTAGGATTCACGCAAAGGTCTCGATCAGTTTACTTTTTTCTGATACGTTATTGCTTGATATTTCCTACGATACGGAGACAGATATACCTTTCATATCTTACGTGAATCAAGAGGATCGTGAATAAAAGGGATATATCAAAATGACGTTACACGATCTCATATGAAAATGACGGTACATAAAATATTAGAATGACACGCTACGTGATCTCTTATGGAAGGAATTATGGAAGGGACTCAGAAAAGGAAGTATGAGAAGACAGATGAAAATCAAAATAATCATTTGCTTGTTTATTTCATGTGAACACGCGCATATTACAAGACGAGTCAAGTTAACATCTAGTTAATTTGTAAATAAGTAAATTTGAATCATTCAAATTAGATAATAAATAAAATAATGTATGTACGTACCAATGGGCGTTAACTGGTTCCAACGATCTGAGGCGACAAAACGCCCGAGGTATTTTGGTCACCGCTTGATCATTACAACCATTATAACCCCTTGGTATATAAATAACAATTGTTCATTACAAACGTCGGCCCTCGCTAAACTAATATTCATTCTGATTCGAACGAGTATTGTCGGAGGATGTAATTTTGCCCAACTGTTTCACAGACTTGTATTTCGTGACACTGTTGCGACCGTAGCCTGCACATGTGTATTGGCTATTTTTGTAAGAAAAATAAAGGTATATATATTTAAAATTATGTATCTAATAATGAATAAATCATTTTTTATTTATTAGATACTTCAAAGTATTTTGGCCTGTTTATGAAAGGAACCACTATATAAGAGTACTAGAGGCGAGTAAAACAACGTTAAGTTGTTGATTTAGTGGTCTTGACTTCATTGAGCCATCGTTTACGAAAGACACCGTTGTTATTGAATTTGTGGTTGAACCTCCGAATTCTGATTTTGGAACCCAGTTTGATCAACATTCATTTCCCTGCAGCCGTAGGATTCGGTACCTTTCTAGCAAATTCTCACATGCCAGAAAATATTATCCTTCTGATTCTTATTCAGTATACAAAACAGCAAGCAATCGCAGAAAGCCGAAACGAGTCGTGTTTGAAACCGAGAACTCTGATTTTGGAACCCAGTGTGTCCAACTTCCTTTCCACTGGGCTCGATCCATTGGGTGCCTCTAAAGCAAATTCTCACCTGTCAGAAAATATTATCTCTATGATTCATATTCAGTGGTCAAAACAGCAAGCTATCACAAAGACGAAGTCGGCCAGCGGTTGCGGGCATGCGCGTGTGACTTGTTCGCAGATGAATATCTGACGGTGGTGAAGCGCTTCGCGGTTGATGGAGATTGAGCGAAATGGCTCGGGCCGCTTCGCGCACAGTGCGTCGAAACGACGATCGAAGACAACACTATTATCCGTTCACCCCAAGAAAAATTCTGATCTAAACAAATACACGTGTGTTAGGATGATTTTCATTGCTTTGCAGTACGGCTTTATACAGAGAACAGTTTACTATAGCGCTAGGAACCCGACAATCGCAGACGTCATACTGGAAACCAATGAGAAACATCCTAACACACGTGTATTTGTTTACATCAGGATTTTTCTTAGGGTAAACAGGTAATAGAGAACAAGACCTGAGAATACTCACAAAATGGTGGTAGGAAAGCGCTACTCACTGGAAAGATTTTTCATGAAATAGGGGCTGAATAAACAGCTCTACAGGTGCTAAGTAATACATAATTTGGTAGTAACTTTTCAAAGTTTTCTTTATATTTATATTATACACTTGTTGGCACAATTTAAAAATATAACGACAAATAAGTATTGATTTGTACTTCGTGTAGTAATATACAATCTTACATCGAAATCATATTTCTACGAAAAAAAAAAGAATTGAAAATGGAATATATTCTCAACAATATCTGCAGTAAAATATAGTTGTCTTTTAATTACTCTAGAAAGCATTGCTCAAGAGCGCACATTCCCTTCGATGGCGAAGAAAACAAACAAGTAGTTAACCTTTCGTAATTCTACAAGACCGTACTACAGTATCACGGGAGACTCGCAGCTGGATGCTCCATCCAGCATCTCAGTTTTTTTATTGTAAAGGAATGGGGAGGGGAGATTGCACGCGATCCATTATTCGATGTTCTATTAGATGCAATAGCTCATTAATAACATTATTGCATCTACTGCATCTTTGACAGGGAGATCTTGTGTTGCTGCCGGATTTTCAGCACTAACTACATAGTTGACATGAATTCAACTACTACCTAAGGAAGAATTCTTGGGGCCGCCTGTTCTGATCGGTAGTTTTCTGACTCCCTCTAATACCAGGCGAATGCCAGAGTAAGACCCTCAGAAAAGGGCAGTTTTTCTTTCCTTCATAATCTTGTACCTTCTAAAATTCTCATTCGGGCAATGGTCAACTTCGACCCAACCTCGTTATTATTAATATTCACTAATTGATAATTATTATTAATGAATAATTAAGTGCCGTGGCCGATAACTGTGCTGCTGGTCTGTCACTTAACGATTTTACTACTAATAATAATGCACTGTCAGATTTACATTACATTAAGGGCAACGGCCTCCTGCTTTTGAAAGGAATATTTAAGGGGATGATTTTCTATTTTCAATTATTCCTCCTTCAGCATTTTCTCTTTTTCTCTTTCCAATATTTCTTCTTAATTTCACTGTGTTTTTTTACTCTTAGGATCACTTTGTATCGAATTTCTTTCCTCTTCTGCCATGAAATTATTTCAGCTTTATCACCTTTCCAAAAATCTCTTTTTATATTTTGTTTTCTTCTGCTGTATTCCTTTCCAATTCTTTTTTAAACCGTTCAAAACATTGGTCGTCTCGGTAGTTCAGTGATGAGAGCATCTGGGTTTAAACAGAAGACCAGGGGTTCACGTCCAGTCGGGGTGACTATTTTTTGAACACAGTTAATTATTAAAATACATTTGATACTCAGTAACAAGGTCACTTCTTAGATGCATTTATTGGTACAGAACATATTTCCTACGTGATTGTCTGTCCAATCAGATGACAGACTGGTGACAATTAAACATTTGTATTTTACTAAAACAACCGGAATAAAACTAAGTATTATCAGGACGATAAAGATGCTTCAATATCTCGTACGATAAATTACTCATATGCTTATTCTTTGCCCGTCCACCTTTCTACCCAGTTGGGACTAGTGTGCAGCGCGGGCATGTGGCACGTGGGCGCAGAGACAACGCGCTATAGATCAGCGCGTATTTAAAGCGGCGGCCCCGCATGATTTATTCCGCGTTTGAAGTGGGGCGGCGGGGGCGGCGGCGGGAGAAGCCGCGAGGCCGATGACCGACGCGGAGGCGGGGCTTGAACCCAGTGCCTCTGCATCTGTGCCCCCTTCTCGATCTGCTCGCGGCCACGCTGTCGCACGCCATTACATTTCGTCCGTCATGTCAGATTCTTTGGGACTTAGCCCTTTATTATTGCATGTTATAATATAGTATTCGCGTGGGCGCCACCTCCAAAGGGTATTAGAAAATATAATTAATCTGTATAACTGTTTGGCTGTTTTGCATGGGTTTCGTGGTTTGCTAGCGGAGATGTGGGTCACATATTTTATAATTATATTAATCCTATATAACAATGGCAAATGCGAGATATATACAAATGTATGAAAAAATAATGTATTCACTAGCAAACTATAAAATAACTAGTGGTGCTAAAACATCACGTACTTTCTCACCTCTAGTAATGGTTATGTAATACTATTTATACCTTAATTTCTCTCCGAATTAACATGTCTCAGTCGTCATTTTTTGTAAAAACTCATTACAAACGGTGGAACATTTAGTGCGAATATTTTCAACCAACCAACCATCACTCACGGCTACACCACTTCCTGTACACCAATCGAGACATATGAGGTGTCTTTCGACGCGTCTCAGTGTCGGATGGGGAACTGATAATTTGTTTATGGATCCGCCCAGAATATTCAAAGAAATTTACAAAAAAGTGTTTGCGTGTTTTGGCGTTGTTTTCTTAGCGAGTATGCCCAGAATGAAACAGATGCCACCTAAATAGATCTACGTTGGTGGCGTTGATTAAACCCCAGTACCCAGTAGATATTTTTAATCCAAGGCACCGTAATTTTTTTCAATGAGTTTGGCACCCTGATTGTTTACAAACCAGCCATATGAAACGAAAGTCGCGTAGCAGAATTTGTAAGATACAAAATGGGTATTTTTTTAAAAATAAACTAGCAGAACCCAGCAGACGTTGTCCTGCCTTCTCTCTCTTTTTCCTCTTTCTATATCCCTCTCTCTTTTTCCTCTTTCTCTGTCCCTCTCTCTTTTTGCACTCTTTTCTCCTCTCTCTTTTCTCCTCTCTCTTTTCTCCTCTCTCTTTTCTCCTCTCTCTTTTCTCCTCTCTCTTTTCTCCTCTCTCTTTTCTCCTCTCTCTTTTCTCCTCTCTCTTTTCTCCTCTCTCTTTTCTCCTCTCTCTTTTCTCCTCTCCCTTTTCCTCTTTTAATAAGTTGTTAAAATATTAAAGATCTCTCACGGTCTTCTATCTCATTCATTTACTCACGTTTCATATTATGAGATTTTTAAAAATTTCTGTACGATTTTTTAAAAAATTTCTCTTATACAAACCTTGTCCTAACAATAAACCAACAGACACAAAAAAGAATTATCCAATTTGGTGCAGTCGCTCGAAAGTTCTCCGCTTACATACATTTCGACGATTCATTTTTATTTATATAGATTTGCAAATTGTCTTGAAACATAGAATTAGAAGAATATGAACTAAATAGGAAGAAAAGCAGAAATGTAAGTACAATACTAGATAAAATACATTTCTTAAGAGTGCAAAGATCGATTTTCAATTTAATGTGACGTAAAATTTATTCACCTTATTCACGTAAACATACAAAAAAATGATTTTATATATAGACATTAATACCTATATAGACATATTTGCATACAGAACATAAAGCAGACTGACTTTGTGGGGTTTTAAAATCTCAAAAAATTGGGGGACAAAAACGTAGATGGGTTAAGCAACTCAGAGGAATCCAATGCAGTTGTAGTAGCTTTTGCGTCAGAATTTTCCTAAGTGATTGAGAATGATTTATATTAGGAATAGAGAATAACGCAGAAGAATAGGTTACAGGTGATCATTTATGTTCATATTTGTAATAAAAACGTAAAAATATAGCTGTTCTAAATTCTAACTATTCGCATTATTCATTTCTGGAAGTACTTTTTACGGCCATTATAATTTTGAAATTGCAAATTGATATCCCGTATGGAGGTGATATACAAGGCCATTGGGTGTTGAAAATTTTTGAACGGAAGTATAATATTAACATTCAACAGTTACTACGTAAGATACGTCCAATGCCAGTTACTGTAAGAAAATATTTGAACAAAGCTAGGCATGAAAGAAATGTAGTATTAAAGAAATTTTTAACACATAAAAATACCCTTAAAACAGTTTACAGCGTCGACGCCGCCGCATTCAACTAGTAATATACATATTCTAACATACGTAGCATCCCGCTGCCTCAAAATACGTCTAAAATTACAATCACGAAGTGCAGGATTTTCGAAGCGGGGGTTTTAGTTTGACGCCAAATTACAATAAAAATACTCATATTTTCAAAAATTTCAACATGCCGATATTTGAAGATCTGCTTTTAGGGAACACATTCAATTAAGAAAAAATGTATTTTCACAATTGTAGTTGTAGGATTATGCAGCATTTTTTTTTTAAATTTTCGAAAAATCTTTGTTCCAACGAATATATATATATATATATATATATATATATATATATATATATATATATATATATATAGATAGATAGTTGTATCTGGACTCGGATATCAGTATCAAAGTTTCGAGAGTAAAGTCTCTGTTCGCTTGGCGGCCATAAAGTCACAGTCTCGTGTACCATTCAGTGTCCAGTTCAGTTCAATTAGTATAATTAAATTTTTGTATCCCTGCCAAATCTCATTATTTCCTTGATTATCCCTTCAACTGGTTTTCTCATAGTGTCTTAGTTTTTCTCCATTTGAATCTTTTCGCGCGTTTTATGAATTCAACGTCTATTTTTACTTTCTTGTTTAATACTACTAATACTACCACGTAATAAAAATAAATTAATGAATTGCTGCAGCAAAAAGTGCCAATTTTTGGGTAGGAAAAACTCGTTTTGCAGGTCCGATGCCAATATATGGACTTTTATTGCTTCTATATGTAGTAAAATACTTTCTCTCATACGTTGCACATTCAGTTACATATTCTTTGGGTCTTTTATACAGAAAATGTTTTCATGAAAATTCGTGCATTAGTTTATTTTTTAAGGCACTAAACATTAGTGCCTTAAGCGTACAGAGGATTTTCTTCAAATCTTACATCCTGCGATCGCTCGGGCGGGCCCTTGAATTAGTAACTGAAATTTTAATTTTCGGGGATACTTCACACGGAACCTCAACGACATTTCCAAATTTTCTCCAAAATTATTAAGATTCTTTTATAAAAATGTTTTGCTCATAAGTAATAAAGAACACTGACAAAAATGTCGCAGGTCCGATTTTTATTGAAAATATTATTTTCTGAAATGTACAAGCAAAGCATTTATATTAGTACTTTGATTTCAGAATTGTAAGTTCAGTGAGTTAAACCGTCATCTGCGGAACTTAAGCAGCTAGCCTCGTGATCCACCTTTGCCAGTTGTGTTTGCTGGTTGGACACGAGCGAGTTCAACTAATATTAAATGATTATGCAAGAGTTGTAAATAATATGAGAAAGTACGTGTTGTTGTAGCACCAATAATTTTTTGTTGTGAAAGTTACTCTCTGGCGCTCTATACAGGATGCGTTACTTTAATCTCTCCACGAAATTCGCCCACGTTAGGCTATTAACCGCCAACTCTCCTCCTCTGATTTCTCATAAATTCGTTGAAAATGTTTTTAAAATTCGATGCCTTCCGCTGAAACCCACTTTAAGAACATTTAAAAAGCGGGTTTATCATTCAATCGAGGACATTTAAACTAAATATGCATAGTAGAACAGCTTCCTGATTATATTAAGTGTGAAATTCGTATAAGTAATGCAAATTATTGGTAGACTGCCGTGAAGAAGCGAAATAGCCAGTAACAATTTCAAGACAGAGCAAATACCTTCAATCAGTTTCCCCTCTTACGCTACCACCTCCTCCATTTGTTAATCCGGCTCCCACAACCGACGCCATCTCTCCGCCACTACCTCTCTCCCCTACCTCCACCCCTTCCCCTCATCGCCCCCTCAACTCACGGTCTCCCTTCTCCGTCGCCTCTACCACCGCCCCCTTCATCGGCCGTCCACCGCCCTCTATTAATTATTCATAAATGTGGGTGTCGCCATCTGGGAGCTCTGCGCTACTGTTTAAATGCAAATGACTTACAGAGGAACTGATGTTCCATTTGATTAAATGTCGTGTATTTCGGAGAACGCGGCTTTGGAGATGTTAATTCGCCTAAACGGGTCTTTGTCGATTCCGGAACGCGTTTGTCTAAATAAAACGAGTGTGCGTTTGACGGGCGTGGGCGCGCATCGCGGGCCACGTGCTCCGTAATGCGATTTGCTGCTACACTTACGGAGATAACCGAACGTCATCACAGTACTGATCACTGCGTTGGAATTATGGGAAGGGAAACGCTTAGGTCATCATAGTTAGTCACCGCTTTTTGAACAATGTGTTGTTGATATTGAAACTTTTCTTTTGTTTTGATCACGAATTGGCCATCTTGGGACCACACGAATGTGCAAACCGCCGGAACTCAGTTATACTTATCG
>BLKR01010185.1:0-45000 GCA_011170035.1 Teleogryllus occipitalis
GAAATAAAGGTTTTTGTGTCGAAAATTCGGGGTTTTCCGGCGCACGATTTCAAAACTTTCTCTTCTTAAGTTAGAAAGAGCGAGAAAGTAAAAACATTTTCAAAATTTTCTCAAAAATTTTACCTAATTTGTTACTAAACTTTTTTGTCTGATAGAGTAAAGGACGTTTTTTCGTTGTACTTTCTGAATTTCTGGAAAATTGGAAATTTAGAAATAATGCGAGAAAGTATGTGCTTTTCAGCATCATTCGTTTTTTCTATTAACTCTATCTTTGGAGTAATAACAATAGAAGAAATGGTGTATGCCAAGAGAATATAACTTGTTGCATGAATAACACAGGAAGTACAGTAGAAGTGTTTACTAAATTTTTAAAGCGAATTTTTAAATGTGTTTTCAAAACAGATTATCAGCAGCAAGAAAACAATTTCTTCACTCCATCTCTCAGCCATTAATATAAATCTGTTGAAAAAGAACAAACATTAAGCAATAAGAATAAGTAAAGACAAAAAAATATCGCCTGGAATATCTTGATAAAGCGACGTGTTAAACTGATTGCGTCTAATTGTCATTTCTTTTAGTAAAACAATCATATAATGATAAACACGTGTATTATTTTTCAGAAAAAATTATATCGACAGATCCTTTTACTTCCACTAGTTAAACCTTTTTGCAAAATATTAAATTATAATGCAATCAGTTAAATGGACATGTATTTTAAAAAACACAAATTACTTAATATAAGACAGTATTTTAATACGTATTTGGTCTTTACTAGTTTAATTTTTCTCTATTCATAAATAAATGAACGTAAATTTAAACATGTTCAGTGGAAGCGGATCTCTTGCTTTTCTAAAAATAGTAATAGTTTAAAAACATAAAAGATAAAATAAGGCGTTCCGACAGCAACAGGCGGTGGCGATGAAGAGGATATAAAAACAAAAGCTGCTCTTTGGCCTCGTAAAACTCTCAAACTATACAAAACAAAAACAGAATTCTACAGCAGCCGTTCAAGTCATAAAAACTGGTCGAATCTCTCCCAAAGAAAAAAGTTGCGAGAAACCCAAGAATTTGCTCGGGAGCAAAGAGCCTTTGATCGTCCTATTTTACTGCTCTTTCGGAGTATTCCAGCTCGACATCTCGCCATCAACCCTTAGAACGGTTGACTACCTCAGCGCCGCGACATAATCGAAAGCCGATTGTAAGAACACATGAATTGGATCGTTTATTTCAGACACCAGTGAAGTGTCAAGCTTTCCAATTTCGAAAATAAAAAAATAAAAACGGTCTAATGTCGGACTAAATTTATTGGGAAGTGTTATTATTTTTTTTTATTTGAAAGTAGTATGTATTCCAATAATAGTATCTCTAAATTTTTACGTACACTATACGCTTTTAAAAGAATATTCTAACATTAACTAATTTTTGGCGCTTGACTGGTTTCTCAAAAAAAAGTCACGATTCAGTTACAAGATCTATAATACAGGGTGAATCCTATAATACAGGCTGAGAACTTTAGCACCTGTAGTATTTGAATGGATGAAGTTATTGCAATGCAGTTTTCACGGAAGTGTATGAGAGAATGGGACTAATTGATACATGTATTCATTTCTATTTTGTCACTTGTGTTTTACGTACTACATTTGTATTGTACACTTCTTAAAACTGATTGATGGTGTCAGAAGTGAGTGCATCTGTAATAAGTGAAGTTCTTTATTTTCAAAAATGTGAAAAGAAAGTAACGTTTCGACATTTATTACTTGGAGCCCTCATTTCCATGTTTCAAGGCGTGCAATATTCTTCTTTAAGTATTATCTTTCTCCCAGTTATTATTGGTTCTCCCACCATTCACTATTATAAAACGAGAAGTGTTTGTTTACAACGTAAATGTTCAGCAGATAGGGAAGAGACGTTCTGAAAATGTGCCCTATGCATCAAGAGAAAATGAAAACCCGATCGAGAGAGGTCACTGACACTGATTGTATATGGTTATCAGTCATTGTTATAAAAAATAAAATTGTTTTCTTTAACATTTTCTTCTTGCTTTAATATTAATATATTTGCTGAGAAAGTATAGTAAAGACTTGTCGCGCTTTCTCCCGGACATTGGTCTTTCCACACGCCCTGTCGTTCGCACGTCCTCTCGCACAGCCCCTCGCTCGGCCCCTCGCACGGCCCCTCGCACGGCCCCTCGCACGGCCCCTCGCACGGCCCCTCGCACGGCCACTCGCACGCCCACTCGCACGCCCACTCGCACGCCCACTCGCACGCCCACTCGCACGCTCACTCGCACGCCCACTCGCACGCCCACTCGCACGCCCACTCGCACGCCCACTCGCACGCCCACTCGCACGACCTCTTTCACAGCCAATCACCTAGGCACTACAACCTCTCTCTCGTTCACCCATCTCTCGTCAACTCGTCTAGCCAATTCCTCGCACTCCCCTCGCACCCAGACACGCACGCTCGCGTCCTTTCGCCTACCCGCCGTCGCCGTCGTTGAGCGAAATTCCACCCACCTGCACTCAACCTCACGCACTCGCACGCCCACCCACGCATTCCCCCTCCCGCGTGGCCACAGGCACACCCGCCAGCGCGCGGCAGCGGTGTCGGCCGCTCGGTTACCGTCGCGCTGTCCTGTATAATTTCGGGCGAGCGTAATGATTTCCAATCATGACGCGCCCGACACGTCCCGCCCTCGCCGGAGTAGAGCCAGCGTGCTCTCCAGTCCTGTATTTAATTTACGGCTGGATACCGCTCGTATGTGCACCGCCCCCACCCGCACCTCGCCCCCAAACTCCGGCCGTTCGGCTGCCCACGCCCGAGCCATAGCCCGCGCCAACCACACGCGAGTCCACGGCGCTCGCCATTCCCCGCCCGCGGGCGTGCGGCCGGGGCGAGCAAACGGGCGTGCGTAGGCGCGGTGCCACTACCTATCGCCATCACCCACTATCCATCCGCCGAGCCAGGCAAGCCACGCCGGGCCACCCGCGATGCGTTGTGATATTTCATGGAGGACACTGCAGCGAAGGGTTATGGCAGACGGGCGCGGGCGATGTTTTATATTTAAATTTAATTCAGCGCGTTTGCGGCAGCGCTTCGGTAACCGGGTGGGTGGGTGGGGGGCGACCGACCTGCGACCTCTGACCTTTGCTGTGGGTGTGGATGCCGCCCGTGGTATTGGGAGAGTGACGGGTGAGGGGGGGAGAGGAGGGAAGCGGTGCGCGCGCGGCAATTAACGAGCCGATTTCTACGACGATTCTCGGTTATCGGCGCCGTTTAAGACATTTTTCAAATGGATCGTGCCTTCGACGCGTACATGGATGGTGGGTTAGTTGGTTGATTAATTATTTAGTGTTTCTGGGCGCGTCAACTGTTACGATTGTTGCTCCCGAAAGTATAGTTCCATCTTGAATTCCGAGAAATGGTAATGTCCCCCACCACCCCCTGAAACATGAGTTCCGGCGCCAAGGATGGTTTGCGGTGTCTTTCCCTCCGGACATATAGACGGGGTTTTCCTCACGACATATGTGGTAGAGTAGTGGATGTGTATGCGAGTAAGGAGCGAGGAGAAGACAAAGAAAAAGAAGGGGATCGCGCGCGCGTTATAGCTCACTTGGTTAAAGCACTGCTCCGACATTGATATTGATCGGAGGAACCACGAAAACTACCGATCAAAGCAGCCTGTCCCTTGAGTTCTCTTCCAACCAATTCGACCTAGTAGTATCCACAATGGGCCACCGCCGGGAACCTAGAACCTCTCGGTCAGAGGTCCTGTTCTGGCAACAGATGATACCCCGATCCATCTCAGACAGTTTGAGGTAGGTGGTTTTCAAGGTACTGGTATGCGATGCTTCTAATATCTATAAGTCTTAGTATTTGTGTGCAATAACTTCGATTCTCAAGGAGTACAGAGTACTTGATTTACGTCGATAGCGCAGGATCATGGTACAATGTCAAATTATGTAAAACTAGAGGCTGATCGGAGCCATAAGTCCATCCATAATCTTTCGTCATTATTCACCAATCCTGATGACAGAGACCATCTCCCAGCAGAAGATAGTGGCAACTCATCACAATGTCATCACAATGATCATTTGCTTACGAAAGAAGAGAACGCACAGCCTCCTTTCTCACCTTAGTGAATGAATGAATCCATCAATCAATCAACTTTCTCATATTAATGTAAAACTTAAGGCAATCATTATTATTATGAGCATTGTGAAGTCGATTAAAGGTACAACTATAAAAACCTTGAAATAATACCTTCTCCATTTTACGATAAAATTATACGTGCAAATATTGCACAAAAATGTGACTAATGAAAATTATTTCTAAACGAAAACAGGATAAATCTAGTTGCTAAATTGAGAAAAATATCCTCTAATATGTGGTATAGTCAGAATCCATGTTTTGTGGGTCCTTGATAGTGAAAAAAACTATTAACGGTCTGTCCGTCTATGAACAACGCTAGCGGTTAAACAGTTCAGTCGATTTTCTCCAAAAATAATATTCCCCAATCGACGTGGCTGATATCGCGGCCCCTTGAATTTGAAACCGATATTTTAATTTTGGGAGGCTGGTATTTCATATAAAACCCCTCGAATATTTTTCAAATTTTTCAAGAAAATTGCATCGCTTTTTATTAAATTTTGTTGTTGGATAGTGTAAAGAACGTTTAAGAGAATAATGCTGGTATCATGCTCGTTGAAAATTCTGAATTTTTTAAAAATTCCAAAAGTTCAACATTTTTTCGGCCTCCTCCTACAACTAAAATATTGAAGATAGAGATTTTTCCCTTAAAACATTTGTTCCTTAGTATAGATTTTGAAATAAGGTCATGTACAATTTTACGAAAACGAGTACTTTTCGCGTAATGTTGCGTGAAAAAAGCGAGAAAGACTGTGCTGTTTGACCACCACTATTTTTTTTTTTTTTTTTTGTATTGGAACCCTGGTCACTCTGTATAGTTGAGGTAACGTGCTTGTTCATCCATCCGACCGCCACTCATGGTTAGACCTCTCCCAGTCCCCGATTCGTGTCAAATGATGTTTCATTTCTCGCGACTGGGTTTACTGGTGGGAAACTGACCATTTTATGGATCCTTCGAGAACATTCCAAAAGAATTATCAAAAAAAGTTTATAGAGGTATTTACCTTTTGGAAAACGTCTCTGAGGGGATTTAACGCTCCTACGCACATAACGTACAGAGACATACCCTCTCAAGAGAAATATTGAATAAGATAATATGAAATACTCGTACTAGCTCATTTCGAAATATTGGTACCCGGGAATGATTATATAGGAGTGGTATGTTACATTAATAAAGAGGACATTGGGTAGCAATATTGGACACTGAAGTAATAGATGCAAATATTCTGATGTAAATATTAGGAGTTAGAAATGTTCGAGGCCAAAATAAATAATAAATAAGGGACATTGAATTTTCTTAGGACCAAATATAGTTGTGATTTGGAAGTGGACGTTTATGTCATCTGACGAAAAAGAAGAAAGATGGATAACCAATGTGACAAATTTTAGTAAAGGCGTATGCGTCGTCGCAAGATACGTAACTGTCGGGAAACGAGTTATAGCATATAGCGAAATTACTTACAAAAATTTGGAAAACAAACGGAAAAAGAGGTGACAAGTTTCATTAAAGCTGTAATTTTGGCAAAAAATATTTGGTCGCCGTTGCGAGAACATGAGAAAATATCTGATCGCCGTCGCGAGCACATGTAAGGCTAGCTGGTCATTAGTAGTTCAGCAGATACAGAACGATTTTCCTAAGTATGAGCCAAAGAGACAGATAGTGCTGGCAACATAACTGGAGGTTCTGTAGTCGCTGTGACCTCGAGCCCATTGGATTCCCTTCCTTTTTTTTTTTTATTTATTTCTGCTTGGCCCGAAGGCCCTCAGCATCCGAGTACGATACAGTTATGTTACATAGAATTACATTAACTTTGACTGAGAAAAATTATAGACACGAATACATTGAGTTCATGTGAATTAAATGTGAGAAGCCACATCGGGTACATGAAAATCAAGGAGGATCGAAGAACTGTCGCGGTAGTTTTCGCTTTAGTCTATTGTGGTGAGGATTTTGTTTACCGATTTTGAAATGTACGGCTGAGGGAATCTGGGGAATTTTAGGATAGAAGCGAGAGGATAGGAGGGAGAAATGGACGGGGATAGGAGTAATGCCGAGTTCGTTATGTAACTGAGAGTTAGGTACAAACCATGGAGCTTTTGTGATGGTTCGGAGGAATTTATTTTGGAAAACCTGCATTTTTTGGATGTTGGATTTGCTGGCTGAGGCCCAGATAGGAGAAGCGTAGGATAAAATTGGGCGGATCATTGACTGGTATAGGTGAGTGGCGACATGGAGTTGCAAGGGTGATGACTTTTTGAGTATGGGATATAATTGGTGGGTTCTACGGGTTGCCAGGGTTATTCTGTGGAGAATATTTGGTTTCCATGTGAGCCGCCTATCAAAAAGTACTCCCAGATATTTAACTGGCTTGTTGTTTGGGAGCCAAGTTATATTTTCTCCTTGATATTTGAGAGGGGAAGGATTATTTGGTCTTCGGAGCGTGAAGATTTTGGCTTGGCTTTTCGCAGGGTTTATCCGGATATGCCATTTCTTGGCCCAGTCAGAAAGCTTAAAGAGGTGGTGTTGCAGGTCTTCTTGTGCGGTATCAATATCACGGTTTGAGGAATATATTGCGGTGTCATCAGCAAACAGAGCAATGGAGGTATGAGGGGTGGATGGTATATCAGCTGTATAAAGATTAAATAGTGTGGGAGAGAGAACAGATCCTTGGGGTACTCCCGCTTTTATGGGAAAAGATAGTGAAAGGGCTCCAGGAAGGCGGACAGAAAAGGTGCGATCGGCAAGGTAGCTTTTGATGATGTGAATAAGATAGTCGGGGGTTCCGATGTGAATAAGTTTGTATAACAGTCCTGGATGCCAGATGGTGTCAAAAGCTTTAGCAATATCGAGGAAGATTGCGACTGTGTGTTTCTTTTCATGGAAGCCTTCGATTATATCCTCGGTTAGTCTTAATATTTGGTGATTTGTGGAAAGTAGTGGTTGAAAACCGAATTGGTGCGGAGGTATGGCTTGGACTGAACTGAGATGGGAGATTAATCTGGTGAGGATACATTTTTCAAACAGTTTTCCTAATGAGGGCAGAAGACTAATTGGGCGATAACTTGACGGGTCGTTTTTTGGCTTGTCTGGTTTCAGAATGGGAATGATGTGGGCGTGTTTCCATTTGCGAGGGAAATATGACAGACGAAGAGATGCATTGAATATTGATGTTATATGCAGAATGGCTGTGAATGGAAGGCGTTTAAGTACGTACGTTGGAATTAAGTCGTGACCACTGGAAACTTTTGAGGCAGCGACAGATAAATGGTTCACAATTTCGATGGGAGATATGAATTTTGGACATCTTGGGACTGTTGTTCTAGTTCGGCGGATTTCTTCGAGGAGTAACTGATCATGAAGGGGATTTTCTGAAGGATGGGGAGTGAAGGTTGTGGCAAAGTATTCACCAAGTATTTTGCTTTTATCTGCAGGAGTAGTTGCTACGAATGCCGCGGTTGTTAGGGAGGGTATATTAGTTGGCTTGCGCAAGAGGCGGCGAGTGATATTTCACAGCGTGTGATCGGTTGGGTTGGCGGTTTGAGTTTGGAAGTGGAGATATTGGGCGTTAGATATTGCCAAAAGACGTCTTACTATTTTAGTGAGTAGGTTTAGGTACGATTTTAAGAAGGGGGAACGATGTTTTTGCCAGTGATTACGAATGTATCTTTTGTGATATAATAGTCTCTGTAAGATTGGAGAAATAGGAGGTAGTGGGTTGCGTTGACGTATTGGGGGAGCTGTTAGATCTAAACTATCGAGAATGGTGTGGGTGAGGGAGTCAATGGCTCTATCAATTTCTTGGAAGCTTTTCAGTGATGGAAGTGGTGGCAGAATGCGGGAAATCAGGATCTGAAAGTGAGGCCAGTTGACTTTTTGTAGGCAGTAGGGCTGAGCTGGGCGATTTTCTTTTATTGAAGTATTCAAGGAGAAAAGAAGAGGTCGATGGTCTGAAGGGAGAGCGATGTGTGGCTCTACAATAATATTGTAGCTAATGTTGCTTGAAATACCGAAGTCGAGGATGTCTGCTGGTATTGAAGATTGGTAGGGATAATAGCTGGGAGAATCAGGAGCATGCACTGTTAGATTTAATCTTTCAATATCTGCAAGAAGAAGGATGCCGGCAGGAGAATTGAGTCTGCTACCCCATACTGTATTCTTGGCGTTCCAGTCTCCAACAACAATTGTAGGTTGATTTGATAAAAACAGTGGATCGATGTCGCCTGTTTTATAAGGAATATTGGGGGGCTTATACACTGAGGTCACTATAAGGTGGGATTGTCCGGTTTGCTGTACTGCAACGCTTATATTTTCAAACGTGGGGTTTGTATATTCAGGGAGATGATGATGGGAGATATTATTTTTCGTAAAAATGGCTACACCACCACTGCTACGATTTCGTGGACGATCATATCGATACATCGTATATCCAGGAATGAAAATTTTGATAGAGGGACTCAGGTGGGTTTCTTGGATGCAAGCTATATCGATTTTATTACTATGGAGAAAATGTGCGAGTATATGAATATTGGTTCGTAGGCCATTTGCATTCCATGATATTAGGCGGATTGGATGACGGGGGTTATTTTTAGACATAAATTTGAGGATAATAAAATTTCAGAGATTGGAGAATTGAATTGGTAAGAACGGGGATTTTTTGATTTAACAGATTTGAAAGGAATATTTCAACTTGTTGGGAAACAATTTGTGAAATTATTTGGAAGTGAGAGTGAGTTGGGAATGTTGAAGGTTTGAGGAAATCTGAGTACAAGGGCGATTGATACGAGGACGGTGGTCTCGGTTCGGTCGGTCTGGGTATAGTGCGTCGAGAGGAGAAATGTTCAGGGGTCTTTCTCTGGGGTGTTGTGGTGGTGGGGAGGGGGAAAGGGGCGGTGAAGGGGTTTGGGGGAGTGAAAGATTGTGTGGGCAGAACTGTTGGAGGTATGTTTGGAGGTTGGTTGCGCGACTGGGAAGGAAGAACTTTTCTGGATAGAATATTTTGGTAAACCTGACATTCACGGCTGGAGGCCCGATGTGGCTTACCACAATTTACACATTTTGTTTCTTCATTAGCGCACTCGATAGTAGCGTGTTGACCCGCACATTTTCCACAGCGCGGTAGAAAGCCACAGTTTTTCTTAGAATGTCCGTAGTTTTGACATTGCCGACACTGAACTGGACCAGGTCTATGACGACGCTCTTCTATTGTGATGACAGCATTAAAAAGTTCCTTTAAATTGTAGATTGCATTTCCTTCGTTTGTTTTTGCGAGAGTTACTGCACATAATGGCCATGGTTTGCGTTCACGGTTTGTTAATCTTATAACTGTTATTACAGGTAAGTTTTTTTCTACTAATTCCTGAAGTATTTCTTCTTCTGAATAAGAAGTTGGTACGTTTCTGAGTACTACTGAGATGGTAGCTTTGGTTGGGTCTCGATAGGTATGGTAGGATAGGCCTTTAGTTGATAGATTTTTTCGGAGCAGGGTGAAATCATCAACGGAGTTTACAACAACTTCCGTGTAGGATCCTTTAACTCTAGTGGTAAAATTTGCATGCTTTAGTAGATCTTTAATTATTTTCAGGAGTTCCGCGTGTGCAGGAGGGTTGTGAATGAAAATAGGGGGTATTTTTTCGATTTGTGGAGGAGAAGAATTAATATCGGCATCTTGAGAAGAAGGATCTTGTGGGATATTATTTGCCTGATCAAGTGGAGTGAATCTGTTGCTGGTGGTAATATTATATAACGGGGTTCCAGGAGTAGGCAGGCTACTCGGGCACTGTTCACTGGTATTTGAAAACTGCAGTCGCTGGCGCTTAACTGAAGGCGATTCTGTTTCACTTATCTGGTGAGCTGGAGGCTGCCTCTCGAAGGATGATTGTTGCGCTGCTAACGGCTGCATGAAGTGTGGGTAGTGGAAAAGTTGAGGTGGATTAGGATAGAAATTATTCAGAGTATGTAGTGCTGAGGATACAGCTTCGGGGAGCGGTGGGAACGGATCTCTTGAATCTTCCATGGCCGGTGATGAAAAAGCGTTGCAGAAAAGTCGTCGATGATCAGACGTTTTCGTCACAAAGCAGAACTTGAAGTATACACAACTAATAAGTTCACAGGTTTAAGAAAAAAAATATATAAATTTAGTAAGCACTGAACGCACTAAGAAAGTCACTATGAAAGGCACTTGACACTGAACGCGCTTCGGCCCCGGCACGGGGCTTATCTCTGGTCGCCGCGATAACTAGCGAGAGAGAGGTGTGCACAGGTCGACGGTCAAGCTCGGAATGATTCCCTTCCTGCATGCGTTCGTTTGCAGTTGGCTAACTTGTAAATGGCTAGGACGCTTTCTTTTGTGATGTCCTCGTCCGACAAAAATATAGTGCGCCACAAGAAATAATTGAAATTAGGAAGAACAGTGTTATCTGCTGTTCTGTAAAAAATATTTTTCCTATAAACAATGCATTAAATTTACTTTTTGTGTCATAAATAGTATGTTTATTTTAAAACCGAGTCTTGAATGCGAGATGCGTACCCGTGCACTTGTTTCCGGTTTAATATCATTTTTTTTCTATTTACATTCGTGGTAGTTTTCTTTTACTGATTGTGAGAGTATGTTAAGAGATTTTCCGCGTACCTAATAAAATTTAAATATTTCCCGGACTCGCGTACGCACATATATCTTAGCGAAACTCTTAGACTTGTGCATAGGGATGTTTTTACAGGAGCCATTAGCACTTTACGAAGGGGCGTGGCTGAACAGCTGTCGCGGCGGTGGGATACTTCTCTGAATTACATGTGATGATCACTTGTTACGCGAACTGTCACTTTGGCTCATCCTTAGGAAAATCCTTCTATAGAACGTTTAGTTGCTGTAATCTGAAACAGTATTAAGTAAAGATGTCCATCGGAGGCAAATGTAAATAGTCCAAACTATTTAATAGTAGATTTACGACATTAACTTTGGCATAATTTCAACATCAAGGAAGACCAGAAGATTATTGGTGGTCGACATGATTCTTTGAGGAAGATTTTTCACTTCGGCAGTGCGACCAACGTGGAAACAATCTTCACAAACTCTAAGCTCCACGAAAAACATCTCGAAAGAGAGCTAAATAATTTTCAAAGAAATTATTGAAATTTTTTTAAAAAAAGGCCTTTAATAATTAACAAAATTCAGATTAAATTTGATGACATTGCGATAATAGTTTACAAAACAAATTGTTGTAAATTTAATCATGAAATTGCAACAATAAATAATTGAATTGTGTTATTAAAAACCAAGACTGATTTTCATTAATAGATAAACTCCGCAGATCACCATTTTGTGTTTTTCGAAATAGAAAAAAATTTCAGCAATTATCTAGTTCGTACTGGATGGGAGATTGGCCCACGTAAGTAATATTTAATTAAAAATGAACGTGGAAATAGGGCTTTAATGAATAACTCAAAATAAATATTTTCAAATTCATGGGTATTAAAATAGCTTCAAATAGACTTGCATAAAGTCGGGCATATGATGAATAAATAATTATAAGTTCAGAATTGCAAACACAATTCAGACAAGTTTGCACAATGTTGGGCAAACGATAATGTTAAGTGTCGTGATTTTAATATCGTTTCAGTACAGAGGTGATCAATAGGTCATTTGACTGCGCTATATCAAAAAATACAGTTTGGAAAACACTCCCCAAATAAACAGTAATCAACGATTATTGTGCACTTTCACAACCCGTACCGATAACAGTGTCTTTTATAATATACTAGTGAGAACCCGTCAAAATTTGACGGTGAGATCTGAGATAAATGTAAAATACTGTGCCAAGACTAATGTTCACAATATGTTGCATTGTTTGGATCTTCAGGGTACAGCGAAGATATTCTGTGATGTGGAGTTCCCAAAATTTAGAACACGTATGACCCATGACCAGGTGGCAATGCAATATGGCACATATTGCAATAATACACCAAATGACACAAAAGAAAGAGCACTATTGTACTGACGGATATTATTTCTAAAGTTTTTTGATGTGTCATCATCTCCTATAAACAAATTTGATTACTTCTGGCATATTGCTCGAAGCTAAACTTATTTTCCCATTTAAGCAACACAGAGTAAACTCGTTTGCAGAATTTCTCTCGCATGGGAAGTACAAAGCAGAACAAAACTGACATTTCATAGACAATGACCCAACAGAAAACAAAATGACCTCACTATCACGACACCTACGCTGACTTTCTCTTTCCATGTACTTTTGGGGCGCGTGGGCAACGATTCGGATTCGACATAACCTGTGAACAACTTCACTACTTCAGTACAATCGAGCAAAACTCACTGTCCTACAAAATACACCACGAAAGCAAATACATGCGAACGGTCAACACCACAATGCAATTATTACACTGAAACAAAACCTTTACGAATTGTAAACACATCTCAACAATCCAAACAAAACATCAAGCAGCGCGACCATGAAGTAGCGTGGACTGGCATCTATCATTTCATATAATCGATTTTGAAACAGCCACCCTTTGGAAGACAACAATTGACTATTGATAAGCGTACTATTAAAGAATGATTTAATTAATTAATTTACACTGTAAATGTTGGTGAATCAACTCAAACAATATCTGATAACACATCTAGGGATCACATTCTTTCATTTAAAGGAAAAAATACTACAATCGGTTCAGTAGAAGCTCTAAACGAAGCCAAGGCAGAATACCTTATTTTTTTAAATATATAGATGCAGAAGGAGGTTGGTTAGTTGTTAGTGATTTCGGGCACGCCAACTACTAGGAATACAATATTTACAATTTTAAAAAATAACAAATACTAGATTTTTTTAACGGCTCCAAATTTTTTCTTTACATTTTTGATAGGGGTAATTCCGAATGTACCCTATGCGATCACATAAACGTCATGTTCTATTCTTAGCTCTATTCACAGCTCTATTCTTTTGTTTTCTCAAAAATTTCTAATATTTTTTGACCTGTCTCTTACGTCGGTAATATTTACATAAGAGGCAATTTATTTACATTATTATATTTATGAGTAAACGTGCTTTAAATAATGTCCTATAAAATTTCTCGAAAACTCAACAGTTTTCAGTACAAATGCGCCACTAGAACGCCATTTTCTCAAAAATGACTCCAATATTTTTCTTCCAACTTTTCAAATGGATACTTCTATTTGCACTGTTTAATATGACGTAAAATTTATTTTGGTGTATTCATTTGGTTTTGCAAAAATTACACATGTATTTTTAAAGATATCTCTCACATTGCACATTTCCATCGATTTGAATACATTATTGCATTTGTGAGTAGAAGTGCTTTAAATGACTGCCAATAAAGGTTTTCAAAAACTCAATAGATTTCTGTGAAAACGAATGTCAAATTTTGCATTTACAGTAATACTTAATCTCCATTTTCTTAGAAACGGCTCCAATTTTTTCAATGAAAATTGAGAAATAGGCAGAGGGTTTACTCTTCTTTAATATTCTTAAAATAATATTTTTGTTCCACTATTAGGAAATTGAAAAGTTGAGAAAATTTCAAATAAATGTATTCTGGGCGACGAGAGATTGCAGCTAGCAAGAGAAGGGGGCAAATCCGTAAAGCTAGTTTACACCATGGAAATTAGAAAACTTTACCACGAGAAAGTTTGTGCCATTCTGTAGCACTTTTAGTTGTATCTACAATAGAGTGCAATCGCGAAGACGAATTGACTGCCTGCTTTCTAGAGGATCTCTCTGGAATATCCTGGAATAATTCCAGAAACAAAAATTGTATGAAGGATTTCAAAGTACCTACAATGGAAGGCGCTGTAAACTATTTTGTCTTTCCGATATTAGTGGCACTCCTTAGGACATAATGAGATTCATGGTAGTTAAACCTAATTATGTATTGAATCATATGTTGTTTTTTTTAACTTTTCCCATCGATAGATTTTCATATAACTCTCCCTGCCCAAGAAAATACGAGCATCGCAATTATATTTTTTTAAATAATGAATATGCAAAGAACAAATATCCATGTTCATCATAACAATTTGGAAGCGCCAAACTAAATCATCACCATAATTTTTAAAGTTGTTATTCTTGTGTGTGATCAAAACGATTTTTACACATCGAATTAAAAGGGTTTTTATATTAAACATTTTTCTTAAGAAGAATGATATTTAAAAAAAATTAAAATCTTATGTAGAGATATTTATTTTTTATGAAATAGATGTGAGAAGTGGATGAGTATCTGTGCTAATTTCACGTTCTTATGAACTCTATTCAATTTATAACACACTAGCACAAATAAAATTTTGCTTGCATACGAAGCTCATTTTTGTATCTCTAATTTCTACTTTCTTGTGTAGCTGCATGGATGTAATTCATGAACACACATACAATCTTTCCTCACAGGGCACTATCACACTCAGATTTATTTTAAATTATATGGACTGTTTTGAGTGCTTTGTGATACTCTTGTCTCAGTATTTTTCCGTTTCCCAGTTCCAAGAAACATACAATAAATTTAATTATCAAATTCTAAATGCAATAATCAACTCATCTTCAGGATAGATTTTTATACGTCTATTCCATTTGCTAAAACCATCACCTCAAAGACTAACTAGACAATACCGAATAACCTGATCTCAACGCATTGAAAATTCATTTATTTTATTATTCACAAAAGCCATTGTTTATATTGTTCATACAAGAGATAACATATTTCCCTCGTGAATTGTTTGTGAAACTGTTTAGCTCGGCAGAGTTTGCCATTTGTAGAATATTTAACGAAATAACAGTCGTGATTGTATTTGCTTTGTTTAATTTCTTAAAAGAACAAAATGGATGGGAAATTCTTTTCAAACGAACACGTAATTATATGCTTTCATTGTGAGAATATACACATTTTCACTCAGAGAAAAACACAGTACAAACTATTATTTCATCTTTTGTCTTTTAAATCTATTCTAAATGTCAAGGTCCATTTGCAAAAGCTATATCTTTAAACTACTACTTTAAAAAACGGAAATGTATTCACTATCTAGTGAATCTAGTGATTCCAAATATGTACTTTCTAGACAAGTCATGCATTTAGTGAAGTGTGAAAGCATGTTGTAAAATGTGCATGTTTGATGGAATTAATTGACACAACACAGATATTTTGATAAACTTCTAGTACACAATCGGCGACTAAATCAACAACTTCACTTTTGATGGTCAAGCTATTATATGAATTAAGCGTCATTTTACCGTACAGATATTATGAAAATAAGTCGCTTCAAACAATGAAGCTAAAGGCACTACAAAACAAGAGAGATGAAAAAAGACACTATAGAATGGACCTCTTAGTAAAATAGCAAAAACAACTAACAACGAACTTATATTTCCTTATTTTCATTCCGAGACACATTTCTAGTGGTAGCGTTTGGAGCTTCAGTCCATAAAGCCCAGTGTAGCATATTAAAAAAATTAAAAAGGAATTGCAGAATTTCCCGCGAGGGAAACCGAATGCTCCGTTCCGCGAGCGCGAGAAAGAGACAGACTCATCTCGGAGATGGGCTCCGGTCGCGGGACTTCCCAGACCGAGCGTCCGCGGGGAGCGCTCGTTAGAGCGGTCACTGCTGCCACCAGAGGAAAACGCAATTTCCCTTTAATTAAACTTCACCTACACAGCGCATATACACATATTTTTTGCGTCCGCACGAATGTTCATGCGTGGGCGTAATTATTTCCGAAAAACGCCGGCTGAGGCGCCAAAAACCCAGGCGGAGGATGCGGCGAAGTAGAAGCGGAGGGAAAAGAAAACTAGTGGTCTGTCGGGGAAGATGGTGTAATGTTGGCAGCGGATTCCGCGTGGTCTCTTCTAGATTCCACTGCAATTTAACAGGAGGAGTTCTTGTAGCGTAAATCATTGTGTTAAAAGTGAAAATGCCTTCATATTGGATTCTAGCTTCGGATACCCAGTTCCTGAACTGGAAGTTACAGCATTTTGCGACCGATATTGTGCGTGAGTGAACATTCTAATATTGCTTAGAGTTGAGATTAAAAGTCACTTTCCAATGAGGAACCAGCCCTAGGCATCATCTGATGCCAAAGCGATGCATCTGGCCGGGAGGTCCTAGAATTCGAGACCCGACGAGAGTAGGATTTCCGACACTAGTTACATAGCTAGGTCGAATTCAGCCATGGTTTAGAGAAGAATCCTAGCTACTCTGATTGGTAGTTGTACGTAGTGTCTACCACCAACACAAGGCAAATGCTAGAGTGGTACTCTAAAAATGAGCCACGGTTTGCGAGCGATATTTCCTGCCTCTTCCTTGTTCTTGTCTCAACCCTTACTTACACGCACAGGTAAACACGCGAAAACGGCGAATTTTTGGCAGAACAATTCTTATTACAGGGTGCTTGTAATGAAGAAATGGATAAACCCAGTTGCTAAATTTGAAAAAAAAATCAACTAACACGTGGTGTAGCCAAACTACATGTGTTGTCGGTCCTTGGTATCGAAAAATCGAACGACGGCAAAACGTCGATCTGTCTGTCCGTTCGTCAGTCCGTCTGTCTGTGAATAACGTTCATCCGATTTTCTCCAAAATGTATATTCCCTAATCGATCTGGAAGATGTCGCGTCTTCTTGAATTTGAAACCGACATTTTAATTTTAAGGGGTACTTAATATGAAGTCCTTGAGACATTTTCCAAATTTTCAAAAAAATGGCTACATCAGATTTAATTAAATTTGTTGTTGGATGGTGTGAAGGACGTTTAAGAGAATGGTGCAGGTGTCATGTCTCAAGTACGTTCGGTTTTAGCTCCACTTATCTTTGAGTAAGTAAGAATATACTGTTTCACCAGTTAGGACTTTTATTTTAGGATCTTTCTGGATTCTTAGTGATGGTTTACTCCCTCTTACAATGCTTATCGGATATTTACAAAAACAAACCTTTAGCCGTCATGACGCCATGAGTAACTACTTCATAAAAACATATTCGTTGCCCGGCAGCAAAACCTATCTATAATTGCGTTAACAATTATTTGAAAATTTGATTTTAGAATATTTCGAGAACAGTTCGACATTTGCAACAACACAGGGAATGTTGAATGTTCAACTAATTCTTAAAAATTAAAATAAAAACAAAAAAATAAATAGGTGACACCGTTTCATAAACTGAATATAATTTAACACAAGCGTGTAGAATGTGATTGTAATACATTTCTAAATATACGATTATTACTATTTATATAAAAAAATCAATGAAGAATTGAATTTTTTTCAATTTACTCTGGTCTTCTCCGTAGTCGCCCCTCATTCGTGTTCTGCAGGTACGATTGATTGATGTTTCTGATGCGTCAGCTGCTAAGGTTATTCATCCCAGGAAGTCCATGTTTTTATATCGTGGGAGGTGAGGATGATCTTCCTCCTGCTGAGTGACGAGACCCGACGCCGACTTATCTGTCGGTATGCAGGGGTTTCCCCAAACAGGTATCTCCCACCAGCGTGGCACCGCCCCAGCTGAAACAAGCTCTAAGGTCCTGCTTGGTCTTCTGTCATGAGCGGTAGTGTAGTGCATGTAAATGTAACTGTGGGTAAGAAAGGGGAGAGGATAGGACAAGCATGAGGAAAGAAAGATTGCGCGCGGTTCTTGGCCCGTTTGTTAGGGTACTGCTCCGGCCCCTGGTGTAGATTGCAGAAACCACGGAAAACTACATGTCTGTGCAGTCGGTCGCTAGAATTCTCCTGGCAGCGGCTGAACTCGCCCTAGCTAGTAGCTAGGTGTCGAAAATCCTGACACAGTCGGGACTCAAAGCCTAAGACTCTCCGATCAGTGACATTAATTGATGCTCTGAGTCACCTAAGCTGATGTACTGGTACGAGAAAGATATTTGTATACGACTACTAAATTTAACAGAAAAACAAATATATTAATTTTACTGTGGAATATGATTTGTTTCTATTTCTTCAATCGAATTTTACTGGGTTTTAAATTATTACACGTATCTGATCACAAGTAATCCGGAATAGGGAACTTAGAAGAGTTATATCTTGTAATATATACATGTTTCCCAAATCAAATTACATATCTCACGTATTTAAGAAAATTGTTCAAAAGTTTTTTTTTCTAATCACTGTCGCTAACATATTTAATGGAACAACAGCACATTCAGATGATTATGGATTCTAGCAACTGATATTAACTACATATATTCTGAACAATATATGTATTTGATACACACTTTCTGAATTATTTTTTCAAATTTCAGTTTAGCTGCTGTTTCAAGTAAAATGCCACATCTTTATCTGGACATTGCCATGTTAATATTACATTTATTTTTTTTAATATCAAACAAATCAATAGGCATTATCAAGCACTAGGCAAGTATTTTTATTTCAGCGAGTTTTACGATTAATGATCTATTATGAATGAGAAACTACATTTTTAGATTCGTATCTAAACTCAAATGCGAGACACAAGATGTACAATCACAATACCAAATTCAATTTTACATGCTTTTTACAGACGCTTTTATAGAATTAGCGAACTTTTTGAATGATTTTGAATGCCATATTTCATTATCGACAATACATGTAACGGCATTCTCACTTTCTATTAAATTTTATCACTTGGTAACGATCACGTTGCCCATTCATCAATAATCTACAACCCATATTTTATAATCTCAGTAATGTTTTTTGACGTTTCTGTCTATTTTTATCCTCTTAAACTCGCTGGGCACAATTTCCTTTCATTTGACACAGCTTTTTCTAATCCCTATTTTAAATGACTGAAAGATAGATTCTCGTTCCCATAAATGTAGCAAAGTTTGCAAATATAATTAAAGAAAATAAAACCCCAAACCATAGTGAGATTTCATTGTTTCATTATATTATTATTCTGTAGGACGTGAACCACTTTTCGATAAAATATGTGGTTAAAAACAAAGACGGTTTTGAGGCTAAAATTACAGCCAGAAAAGTAAAGTAAGCACAGACAAAAACCTGAAATTCCTGCTGGCGAACGAATTGACAAAACGAGCGTGCGTGAGCGAGCCCGGCCGCTACGAGCGTGTAACTATTCAGATTTCGAATTCCGTTCGTCGGCATCGAGCGGAAAATAACACGCTAAGCCCCGGAAGCGTTTACTGGGCAAGCACGCTCAGCACAGACGGGCGGTCAGCGCCCGGCCGCTAACGAGGTGACGGATGTCATGCAACGCGTCAGGCGACGTCGGCACGGAGCGGCGCGTGGCGTTACCGCGTCAACGCCCCCCCCCCCCCCAGCCCCCGCGCAGGCGCCCGCGTTCCGAACGGCCCGCACGTCTCGCGGATGACCGCGCGGGAGGTAATCACGTAAATTCTGTGGAATAAATGAGCACCCCAGCCCTAACATTATTACACGTCCCTTAACATTAATAAGGACGAAGGATTGGTTCCCTCGGTAAATGGCTCGAGATAAATTTTCACCGAGTTGAATCGAGCGTTCGGCGGTCCCTCTAACAGGCTCCCGCGCCCCGTCAGAGAATGTTGGCCCCGGTCCAATTACCGGACGGAAGCGGCGGCGGCGGAGATGGTCTTGGTGGTAGTGATGCTGGGAGTGGTGGTGGTGGTGGTGGTGGTGTTGGTGGTAGTAGTGATGCTGATGGTGGTTGTGGTGCTCGTGGTTTTAGTGGTAGTAGTAGCGGAAGCGGTAACAGTGGCAGTGGCTGTGGCAACGCTAGTGGTAGCGGAGGTGGTTGGTGGTGACGTTAATGGGGGGCAGAAGGGCGGCAGAAACAGTGGTTCTGAGGAGGCGCCTGAAATATCGGTGGAGATTATTAAAATAATGAGAAGGAGGGGATGGAAGTGGAAGCGGTAGACGAGGAGGCAGCTGTGATGATGGTCATGACGACAAGATTGATGTTGATGGTTGCTGCAGTGAAAGCGATAGCGTCGGTACTAGTGGTAGATGGTGTCGCTTGTAGTGGCGATGGCGATAAAGACAATAGTATTAACTGGATGGGGCATCAAAGCTGGCAGAGAAAGAACGAGAAGTGAGAGATCGAGACGGGGCCACATAGGGTGTAATAGGTAGGCTCTAACCGGGAGACGCTAGGTTTAAGTTCCAATTTTAATAGATTTTACACACCAGCTAGATTGCTAGGTGGAATTTAATTCGTTACGATCTCTGGAGGAGAATCTAGGCTGCTCTGATCGGTAGTTTTCCGTGGTTTTCCCGATCAATACCAGGAGCAGTATCATAACAGATGTCGGATCAGTACCCTAACAAACGGGCTAAGGACCACTAGCAATTTTACTTCCCCTTCCTTGTCCTATCTTCACCCCTTACTCACATACACCCCCCCCCTCTCTCTCTCTCCATCTCTCTCTCTCTCTCACATACATACATACATGATACACTACCTCACATAACTGGAGATTAGATCTGGTCCCGACTGGGTCGGTGCCTCGATGGGAGAAATATCTGAAGGGAAAATCCATCGCGTGCCAACATGCAGGCCATCGTCGGATCTGCGCAACACCAGCGGGGTATGAACAGCATTTCCAGGCATAAAACCATTCACTAACTAATGAGACTAATGGCCATAGCAGTTGGCGTGCTCGGAAACATCAATCAATCAGTCGACGGGCCGACTCAAGTCGGGACAGGGAGCGAGGTCGGGAGCGCGGGGGAGGGGACGTTGAGACGGGCCAAGACATGGGTGATTCCAGCTCGGAAGGAGGATCTGGAGGAGAATTCTAGCGGCCGGCTGCTCTGATCGGTAGTTTTCCGTGGTTTCTCCGATCAACACCAGGCGAATGCCGGAGCAGTACCCTACCAAACGGGCCACGGACCGCGCGCGATCTGTCCTTCCTCTTCCTTGTCCTATCCTCTCCCTTAACACACACACACACACACACACACACACACACACACACACACTTACACTAACATGCACTACACTACCACATATTCCGGGAGACCGGTCGGGAGCTGAGAGCTTGTCCCAGCTGGGGCGGTACCCCGCTGGTGGGAGAGTCCTGTTTAGGGGGAAACCTCACTAGCCGACGGTAGGTCGGCGCCGGATCTCGCCATCCAGCGGGGGAAGATCACCGCCATCTCCCGAGAAAAAAGCATGCACTACACTCAAGGGACAAATGACCAAAGCAGTTGACGCGCCCGGAAACACAAAAAAATCAATCAATTAATCAACTAATCGGAAGGAGGATAAGAGACTGAGAAGGAGCGGTAGCGTGTCCACTAGAACTACTAGATAGGAAGTGAAGAAGAGAACGAGGCGGGGGCCGTGAGGACGCGTCGCGGCAGGCAGAGGGGCGCCCGACCTCGGGCCCAGTGAAAGACCCAACTGCCAAGAGCAGAGCGAGGAGTGGTGGGAGGGCACATCATCTCCCGCCGCTTCCACTAATTACGGGAGGCGGCAACTGGATTAAGGCCCATGCTATACAGCAGGGCCCAAGGGTCTGAAAAGGGCGGAGAACCCCAAAAGCGCAGGAGAAACAAGGGAATCGACTTTTTGTCTGCAATATAAAATCTCATGACTACTCAGAAGGAACCAGGTCATTATCCATCATATCGTGGAATGAAAGAAAGCGAAAGTATATTACATGAGAGAAGAAATGATAAAGGAGAAGGTCTAGTAATATTCAAATAATGTATGTTTCGATATTATCCAGAGACCGTGGATGTTTACATGGATGCTTTTAGAATATCTGTTACCCAACGAGTCTACAAAGTTCAATTCAACTCCGAATGGAGTTTAATGAGGTGGTGAGAATGGGTATAGTGATTATGCTTGGAATTATTTCGTTTCAAAACAAATTTTCCTTTTGTCTAGGATTGCATTTTAAAGAGAGCCCGTCTCAGGCCAATCGTACTGCACCAAGAACGGTTTGAATTTCGTTCTACATCGTGCTTAGCTTCTACAAAGTATTATACTTGTGATTAAGTCGGAGGACAGGATAAGGGGATGTAAAGCTCCATGCTAATTTGTTCACACCCAAGCTGACTGATCATATACAGTAAAAAATTATCGGTTTTTCTACTTACGTTTTTTAATCGGTCATATAACTATCGAATTGACGTCTAGGAACGCCCCACTGGAGCTATTTAGCAACAATAATTCGACGATAAAAACCAACAAAGGTGGCTCAGGGTATAAACAGATCTCACTGCATAGCCTCTTAAAGGGACGACCCAAGGTTTGCAGCCCGACGATGACACGACGTTTGAAACTAACTAGATACTTAGATCGAATTCAGGCGTTGCCTGGACAAGAATTCTGTCAGTCAACCTCTGATCGCAAGTTTTCCGTGGTATCTCCAACCAACACCAAGTGAAAGCTGGAGCAGTGCCCTAAGAAACGGGCTATGGACCTTTCCTTCCGTTTCCTTGTCCTATTCTCACCCCTACTTACACACACACTCACATGTGCTGCACTATCAGACTTGTCGGAAGACCAGTCGGGAGCTTAGATCTTGTTCCGGCTAGGGCTGTGCCTCATAGGTTGGAGATACCTAGTTGGGGCAATCCCCCCATGCAGACGTAAGTCGGCTTCGGATCTCGCCAGTCAGCGGGGGAAAATCATCATTGATTGATTGATTGATTTTTTTCGTGTTTGCGGGCGCGTCAACTGCTTTGGTCATTAGTCCCGTTAGTGGATGCATGTTTTTTCTTCGAGAGATGGTGGTGATCTTTCCCCGCAGGATGGCGAGATCTGGCGCCGACCTACCGTCAGCTAGTGGGTTTCTCCCCTAACCAGGACTCTCCCACCAGCGGGGCACCGCCCCAACCGGCACAAGCTCTAAACTCCCAACCGGCCTCACGGAATATGTGGTAGTGTAGTGCATGTTGGTGTGAGTGTGTAAGGGGAGAGGATAGGACAAGGAAAGGGAAGGACAGATCGTGCGCGATCCGTGGCCCGTTTGGTAGGGTACTGCTCCGGCATTAGCCTGGTGCAGATCCACGGAAAAGATCCAAGAAACCACGGAAAACTACCGATCAGAGCAGCCGGCCGCTAGAATTCTCCTCCAGACAGCGACTGAATTCGACCTCGCTGAAAAGCTAGTGTCGAAAATCCTGCCGCCGTCAGGACTCGAACATAGGACCTCCCGGTCATGGGCGCTGCAGGAAAATCATCGTCACCTTTATCGATAAGTCATGCACTGCACTTAGGGGAGTAATGAACTTAGCAGTGAACGCGCTCAGAATCATTAATCAATCGACGAACACAGTTGCGAAAGGTGCCACCAGATTATCCATCTGAGCCTTCTCTACATGATCCCGACAATATCGAGCGCACCTGATGTGCAGTAAAATTAATTTGAACGCTAATGTCGTACTTTGTCATATTAGTCATAGAACCAGTTTTAAGAAACGTAAATATATAAATTTTATAAAACGTTTTATGAAACAAATGTGTTGCACACGGTCAATTTTCAACAAATTGTTTAGTCCGCCTCTGTGGAGAATAATCTATGCTAACAGTACTGTTTCGGGCTGTCTTACATTACGATGATAATACAAAGGATCATTTTCAACACATGCAAGTGATGATTCTTCTGATACTCATGTTGAGATAAAACCACACTGTTCAATTCGAAGAAGAGAAAAAAGAAAGAAAAAGTTTGGTTCCTCATATAATGTGGTGCCCATAGAATGAAAAGACAAAATTTAATTTAATTAACGCATTTAATATTATAAAGCATGTTGGGAATTTTTATTAAAAATTAATAAGAATATGTTATTCAGATATCTTTGTTGGATAAGATAAAATCCTTCATCATTGAACCTATTGCATTTCATTTTAATGACACAAAATGGAACATTAATATTTATACTTCAAAAGGCTAAGACACACAACTAAACAATATATTAAGTGACCTCAAAATATATAAAGAAATGAATAAGTTTTTAGTGTTTTTAATGTTATCAAAAAAATTAACAATTTATCAAATATTCATTCACGATATATTGCGTCAACTATTTGGAACGTAACAAATCTCTACATTAAACATTGTACCATAGAATGAAATATATTAATTTTTTTATTTTTTACGTAAAAAACAGTTAAAACTGCGTATGACGTGCTATGAGGAGAAGTAAATTGTGTGCACATTTTCAAAATTCTATGATCCCTACACTAAGTCGTATACTACTAGAATTTTGAAAAAAATGCAAAAACTCTATTTAGCAAACTTTCTGCTTGGTACACCAACATAAATGTCAAGAAATGAGAGTTTGAATTTCCATCAGATACGACTCTGAAAATGCGTAATTTTATTAGATATTAAATAAAATTGTAGAATGGAAATGGGCTGTCTCTTTTGCTTATTTGCTATTTGCATTTAACACTTCAAGAAAACTACTTTCAAGTAACATTAACGTGCATAAACAAATTTTAACTATAAAGCATTTTCTCGTGTTTTTCGTCTTTGAAGTCACTTCAATGTTACGCTACATTACGGTTACCGAGAAAATAGAATTCCCTCAGCAAAAGAACAAATGTAATAAAAAAGTATGAAATACGCTTCCTTCCCCGCAGTAGTGACAACGTAACATTCGCATTCCACTTAAAAACGCCAGTGCCTCACACCCTACAAAAAAAAGCAAAATACTTCAACAAACATTAATAACAAACTCCTGGCTTTCGGGCGGGATTCACAACAAGCTAACGAGCGGTTTGTTTACGAAACCGGTAGTAAATCAGCGTGGGCGAGCGGGAGAGGGAGGGGGTAGGAAAGGGGGCGGTAGGGCGGGGGCGGACGGGCCCTCCGAACCCCCCTGCGGCGCCAGGTGAGACCGATCCCCGGCGGCTAACCTCTAATTAAGGGCTGCGGGCGATGCAATATGCAGCGGCGGGTGGCGTTTTCAATTATCCCCGATCGCGCGATGAAAGCCGTTGAGAAGGGAGGGGGCGGGGAGTGGGGGCGGGTGGGGGCGGGGCCGGACGCGCCGCGCCTTCCGCTGCCGGCGGCGGCGGCAGCAGCAGCTCGACCGCGACCTCGTCTGGCGATTGGGGCAGCCGCCGTCCTACGGAGCCGCCGCTCGTGGCTTGAGGCGGGAAACGCCGCTCGCTTCGGGCTGTTACGGGTTGCAAGATAGGACAGCAAGTGGTTGCCTGTACTGGAAACATGTACTAACAGTAATATCGCTTTTACCGTTTCGTAATAGTGCACGTTTTTGCTGTATTTTCCACCTATCGCAGGGGTGGATCACGCGCACACGCACACACGTACACACACACACACACACACACACACATACACACACACACACACACATATATATATATATATATATATATATATATATATATATATATATATATATCCTGCGACCATCAGTGTGGCTGGAGGAACCAAGGGAGACAAAGAAGATGGGTAGACGAGCTAAGCAAAGCAGCTGGTCCCACCTGGATGTGACTGGCCTATGAGACGTCAACACAGGAGACAACTGGGATACGAACAAAAAAAGAAGAGGATGATCCCAGTGCAAGTAGTGTTTCTTATAATTGCTATTTTTCTTTGCTCATATATCGGCTTAAAGCTACTAATGAACAGAATGAAATGAATAGAATAAGTTTAATGTATTTAATGATCCCCAGTGCTACTAGTGTTTTTTATAAATAATTTTTTTTTGTTTTGCTCATATATTTGTTGTCTTATAGTTTCCCTTTACGGGATGTTGTAGGCTAATATAATACACAGATTTGAAATTATAATTTTCACTACCCTTATTACACTAGCACCAACTACAATCTCAATCTAGTATTCTACACCATCACTGTTAGTCAAATCATACGGTGACATTATCGTAGCTGGCATGGAAAACAGAGTTGATTTACATCTAGCGAGTTACACTTGGGAACTATCAGGATTGAGAAAAGTGCATAGTAATATATAACGGTATCAGTTCGGTTAATTCGTATCAAAGCGAGATATATGTGCATAGTTTAAAGGTTTTTACAATGATAACTGACATCTAAGATTAGCCAAAGAGCATGCAATGGGATTGTGAATACTGTTCTTTCGTGTCGTGTACCAGCTTTCCGCACGTCTTTTTAAGTCTCATGTAAAAGTTCAGAACTAATGACTCTCTTCTTGGGGATCTAATGATCCCAAAGAAGCGTTCTTTCATTGTCTATACATAGAACCCATCAGGTCCAGTCAGCGGCTTTATCTTCCTGATTTCAATGGGCTGGACACGATCCTACTCGGAAGGAGGATGAGTTCGCCTCTCCTCATTTAAACAGAGGATTTCTGTACAGAACAGAAGCCAGCAGCAGTCCCATTCAGAGTAACCTCCATTGCAGCAGAGATCAATAGGATCGTATTGTAGTATTTTCGGGGTTGGACGTGAAAATGGAGAGGGGAGTTATCATTATACTGCTGGGTTCGTACCGGGAGCGGTAGCTCAGTGCATCAACTGATGTCACTGCAGCGCCTCTGACCGGGAGGTCCTAGGTTCCCACTCCCCACGGCGGCAGGATTTTCAACACTAGCTTTTCAGCTACGTCGAATTCAGTCCCTGTTTGGGGGAGAATTCTAGCGGCCGGCTGCTCTGATCGGTAGTTTTCCGTGGTTTCTCCGATCAACACCAGGCGAATGCCGGAGCAGTACCCTACCAAACGGACCACGGAACGCGCGCGATCTTTCCTTCCTCTTCCTTGTCCTCTCCTCTTCCCTTACACACACACTTACACTAACATGCACTACACTACCACATATTCCGGGAGCCCGGTCGGGAGCTTAGAGCTTGTCCCGGCAGGGGCGGAGCCCTGCTGATGGGAGAGTCCTGGTTAGAGGGAAATACCACTAACCGACAATAGATAGGCGCCGGATCTCGCCATCCAGCGGGGGAAGATCACCACCATCTCCCGAGAAAGAGACATGCACCACACTTACGGGACTAATGACCGAAGCAGTTGACTCGCCCGAAAACACGAAAAACCAACCAACCAACCAATCCTGGGTTCGTAATATTGTAATTATAATATCGACCTAACGCAAAAACAGAGAAACGAAAAGTTAATCTTAACTTCTGACGTCCGTTATGGATTTAACAACCCTTCTTCCGTTAAAAACGCAATCAAATGAGGTTTGATAAAGACGGCGTATAAGTACACTTGTTCCAAGAAAAAAATTCTTGTTTATACGATTTTTCTCGAAAGAAGATAGTGTTACGAAAGATATTGAACAACGTACCGCCTGTAACACGAATAACAGGTTCCGTTGGTTTTAAGCAACGATTATCGCTTCGATTACGAACTTCAAACGCGTCTGTTATTTGCTGCTTATCGACCTACAGTCGTTTTTAGCTATTGCATCTACGTGATCCGAGCGCTTTACTTTAGTATTGTGTGTAGGAAAGTAGCCATTACTCGATCACGACGATTTTCTGTTAGGAAATTGCGAGGTTGTTGTGGCACGCACTACGCAATATAAGTTACATTTAAAATTGGGCAATAGGTCCCAAAATAGGCAGCGCTCTTAAACTTAGGATGATTGAGCAATATCTTCTAAAATCATATTCGTTGGAATATAATGTGTCATGATTTCGGTCAGGAAATTGTGTTAAAATCTGGGAAAAAATGTCCCCAACAACCTTATTTCTCTAAAGCAACGAATCTTGTGAACGCAACCCGCAAGACATCTCTTGGTAAACCGGTCCATCTATCGGTTAAAGGTAAACATAAGCTATTTCAACAATTGTGTCGTATTAATAAGCCTGATATTTGACAGCTATTCATTCTAATAGAAATTTGTTAAATAAGACAATAAGAATATACTTTAGAATTATAATATATACATATTTGAAGGAAGCGGTTTAACCTTCTGAATAAAAAATTTTAATAGATGAATAAAGAATAATTGTTGAATGAAAAAGTTTCTTATGTGTACTTTTAACGAATGAACGAATATTTTTTCTCATGTATTCTTTTAAAATTATATTTTCAAGAAAATGTATACACTGTGTAATCAAAGTGTTACACTATGATCAAATGTATACACTGTGTTTATATTTTCAAGAAAATGTAAACACAGTGTAGCACTCTTCATACTATCCCAAAAACTCAGTTTAAAATCACATATACCCAAAGAATGAATAACATGAAAATATCCAACAGGAATTGCAAATATCGAAAAATCAGTCATTCTTATCCTGCTGAACGGTAGTTATGCTTTGTTCTTTCTTTTGCTTCAGAGTGGGAGATATTCTTCTCAAAATGGCCACTCACATGATTCAATAATTCATCTCTCAGAAATAATGCAAATTTAAAAAAATAAAATCTTGTAAAAGTATTAATATAAAATAGAGTAAATAGTTTGTTTATTGGCACAACTTTACTCCATTTTCTCATTATCTTACTATCGATTTAAACATTTGCTTTACGTATACAAGAGGAAACTCCGCATCAGATTAAAACCCGCCAAAAGAGCACGTGCATTTATTTCATCATCAACGCACTTTTTCCTCTTTTTATTTGCAATTAATGTAGCACATAACGTTTTTGCTACAACGTGCAATTTCGAGCGCTGTATTCACATCATGGTGATCAGTTTTCAATAGACAAACAAACATCTGGTCTCAAACACCCAATGGGAGGACGAATTAAATTTTTGTAAATATAAAAGTAGAGCGGACGTGTTTTCGTAATAATCAGATATAATTTCATTCCTCATGCATCCAGAGGCACACGTTACCAGCAGTGCACGCAAAATATATGTTCTATTTTATTGTCAAAAATATTTGAAAAATGCGTGTAAAATGTGTAATGTTTTACACAAATACCGCGCGGTCATGCAGTAGAGTTGATTTATTCAAATCATATTCGTGTTCATTGAATTTGTATCTTCGTATTTTTGGCGTATGGAGATTAACGAGGAGGGAATAGGACGTAAAACTCGTGATCGTATTTAATCCATATGTGAAATTTGTGAAATACAAAGCGAAGTGGATAATTGTCGAAAATGTTTCTTTTCAAAACTTCCTCTACATTTCAAATACCCTCAAAGGTTATCTTTATGTAGTATGTAAAGATTAATCACATAGTACTGAGGTGAGAGAGCTCCGAAAATTTAAACTGATTTTAATACGGGACATACCTAAGTGCTCATAAATTCGTACAATCTTTTAACGTCGAGGTTATTATGTAAGGCATTTTACTACGTGTTTACATCTTCAACGACAACTATAAAAAGGCTTTTACTCACGTGTTTATGTAGAAATGGATACCTACAAAGGCTGCTTTACCTAGAAAGAACGAAATACGAAATATTAGTGTACAATATATATAACAGTTGTAATGGGCAACTTGGTGCATCTATTTGAAAGAGTTTCGTTAAAATTCGCAACGATGAACTCTGAAACACCTCATCGTCAGATTGCTGAATGTTGAATTACTATTGTACTTTCTAATACCAGGAGGTAACCAAAATATGAAACGACTAGATTTGCAACTAGAGTTTTCCTCATTTTCAAAGTACCTGTTAAGTGATTTTTTAGAATTACTGAAAATAAAACTGCCTTTCAATAATTGGTCTGTTACGAGTTGAGACTCCGTTGCATGTGTGTTGAAATCACTCATAACAATTTCCTAACCCAGTAATAGTGACAAGAAATGTCTCGGAAGAAATTAATATTCGATTCACAAAAAAATTGATATAATAATAATATATAATTGTAAACTGTGGGACAAATGACCGCTCCACTTCAGACTTGCCACATTGTTCGGAGGATTTTACAGAAAGCTCAAGTAGGATAGGGAGAATTCCCTTTTTCCTAAGAACTGAATCTAGTTCTAAGGGATCAAAAAACAGTTTCAGTTGGGAAAGAAAACTATTAATAATAATAATAATAATAATAATAATAATAATAATAATAATAATAATAATAATAATAATAATAATAATAATAATAATAATAATAATAATGTACTTCGGCCGATTCAGATAGCCGAAATCGATGAGGCAGTAGTATCCTGGTGATCTCGGACCGAAGGATCGCGGGTTCGAGTCCCACCTCGTGCATGGTTGTGTTTGTGTGGGTCTCTGTGTGTTTGTGATTGTCCTTTTCATCCTTGATTATTAATAGCATTTCACCTCATTCCCCTAGGGCTAGCAACCCTCGGTGTAAAAACAGATTTAGCATGAAAATGCTGATCTCCCCCCCCCCTCGCCATAAAAGTCACGTGCACCTCGGTAAGTATAACTGAGCCCCGGCACGTTCGCGTGGTGTCGATATGGCCAATTCACGACCAAATAAATAAAAAATATATATCTTTACTAGGGAAGAGGCTCACGTCTTATGGTCCGCTTCCCTCCTTTACCTTTAGGATGAATATTCGTTGACATGAAGTTGAATCATCGAAGAGAGGAGACAAGTGCATTTATACGTACCTGGACAACCAATAGCAATCCCGACATACACCTACATATTTTGAGAAAACGCGAAGGAACTTCAACCAGAAGAGTTACGTAAGGTTTAATACTGTAGTGACAAAGAAGTTTCTTTCATTTATTAGTAATTTAATCCCTGTTGATCATAAACATAATTTCAACAGTGATTGTAAATTTGGTTATATTGTTTTGTTATCGTGCAACGTCGGATTTTACAAAATGCACAATCCGAAGTAGTCAAACTACCAACAGTCTGTATCTACTTTTAACATATCTACTTTAAATTACATGAAATGAAATAAAAATTAAATGAAATTAGTGATTTTCTCAAGATTGATGGTAATATCTTTTTAAAAATCTTGTCTTGTAGTAAAATACAATAGGATGTTGCAATTAATTCATTTCATTTTTGCAAATTATTCAGTAGATGATAAATATAATAAATTGTAGTTGTGTATTCAAAATTAAAAATAATTATGGTGGGAAGAGACCCAAACATTGATTTATGCGGCCATAATCAGCTATCAGTTCGATTATCCTTTACAAACATTTTCTCAGTTTCAATCATGTTAGTTTACAGACGTTTCTAATTATTACGACAACAATTTCAAACCATGATAAATATTTGTCATTTTGTCATGAAGGTAATACCTACATATTTCATTACCATTTGCAGTTCCTCTATAACATGAACGTAATGTGTTGTTCAGAACAGTAAAAAGAATTTAAATATAGGTAAAAATTAGTATCATAGGCTCCTACGTGACTTTGACTTAATTTTTTCAATTTGTGAATATAATTTTATTTCAATTTTGTGTGTCAAATTACTATGATATCGTAATGTCAACTCAACACAATTTAAAAGCGTTCAAAATGTAGACAGTACCAATATCTGTCACCAAGAAGCGTTGCTGATTAAGACAGAGTAGAGGCACCAGGAAAGCTATCAACTCAACACAATCTAAAAGCGTTCAAAGCCGTCAATTGAATAATTTATTTCAGAAACCCATCAAACGCCAAAATCTAAAAAGCGCTTTAGCAGTGGAGTATTGTTCCATGAGGATAGACACATCGTTTAGTGCATATTTATCTGAAAAATATTCATTTATTAACTGGTTTAATAATAAAACAAATATTTTGAAATTAGGAAACCTGAGACACTTTTTCCCAGTTTTCTCGTAATGAGATATTGTACGTTGGACGGGTTTCTGAAATAATCGATTCAATTAGGCCAGTGCAGACAGTAGCAATATCTGTCACCAACTAGCTTTGCTGATCAAGACAAAGTAGAGGCACCAGGAACAGAAAGAAGCGTAATTTGAACAACTGCTGCCATGTAAGCGTTGTAAACTTAAGCCATGTAAACTTAAGCTTCCGCGAGCGGAATTAATATATTCAACTGGAGTCAATTTGCCTATCAATCACATTTGCCTACGTTTCGGCCATCATACTAGACTATTTTAGTTTTGGCACTGTTATAAATTTTAATTTTTACAAACATTAACAAGTTTGCACAAAATCACATATTCCATTTGCACAAAAATTGGATTTTCATTCATGGGAATGATATGAAATTCAAACTAGTGGTGCTAAAACAGCACGTACTTTCGCCCATACTTTCGAATTTACGAAAATTTATACATATCCTTATTTCAAAATGTATCATTAAGTAACATATTTCATTAAGAAAAAATCTCTATCTGTAATATTGTAGTTGTAAAAAGTCGCCGAAACAAATTTCAACTTCTGCAATTTTCGAAAAATCAGAGTTTTCAACAAAAGAGACCTGCACCATTCTCTTAAACGTCCTTCACATTACCCAACAACAAAATTTAATCAAAAAACGATGGAGCCATTTTTTTAAAATTTGGAAAATTTCTCGGGGAAAATGTCCCAAATGTGAAGTACCCCCAAAATTAAAATATTGGTTTCAAATTCAAAGGGCCGCGATACCAGGCAAATTGATTGGTGAATGTCAATTTTCGAGCAACTCTGCTGAACGGTTTAGCCGCTAGCGTTGTTCACAGACAGACAGAGGGACAGACGGACATATATTTTGCCGTCATTCGATTTTTCGGTATCAAGGATCCACAACACATGGATTCTAGCTCCGTGTTACAGGATTTTTTTGCTATATTTTTTCAACTGGATTTATCCACTTACTCGTTACTAAAGCCCTATAATAAGAGTTTTTCTGCCGAAATTTCGCCGTTTTTTCGGGCAGCATTACATAACAACTCCGAAGCGAGAAAGTATAAAGATGACTGAATTTGTAATTTAATGTTAAAGAAATATGTTGAAGCTTGATATAAAGAAACCATTAACAATAAAATTCATTAATTCCTTCTTTTGTAATCAATAAGATCTTCAACTTGATTATTCCAACCATATCCACCATCGACCTCCAATCGACTCCTTGATCATCATTGACCTCCTTTCAAATTTCATCGACCTCTAGAGGGTCGTTATCGACCCCTTGGGAACCCCTGATCTACGTCTAACACAGGATACACGTGACAAACCATCGTGAAGTTCGTTCAACACGGGAAGGTTAGGATCGACGTCCTCAGCCAAAGATCCTCCATTTCCTCCACGGCGTTTTCCAGATGGTCCCCGCGCTCGCCGAAGATCGGGAAATGGCCATGCATTACGGAGCAGCCGGCCGCGCCGCGCCGCGCCTCGCCACCCGCCTCCATATCTTCAAGAGGCTCACCCTGCGTTCGGTCCTCGTTCAGATTGCGCTTATCACTAATGCAGCAGTCATCTCATCCCAATTAGCGGGCCGGGGAACCTTTGTGTGCTCGCGGAAGCTGCTGAATATTTGAAAAGCGGCGGAGGAGGAGGATATGGTAGGAGTGGTGGGGTGGAGATCGGGGTGGGTGGGGTGGGGATGGGTTGGGAGGAAGGGGTAGTGGGGAAGGGAGGTGGTGTGGGTAGTGGCGGAAGTGGATAGGGTGACGGCAGTGGGGAAGCGTTGAGGATGAGGATGTAGGATGATAGGGTGGCGGCGGGGGTGGAGGCAGAACGTTGGAGGAGTCATAGGTGCAGGTGGTAGGGCTGGGGAGGATGCGATGAAGGTGGCGGGGGTAGCGCTGGAGGTGGAGTTGGTGGAGGCGGGGGAGTTGGAGATGGTAGCAACGGGAGAGAGAAAGGGGGCTGAGGCAGCAGGTGCGGTGGAGGCGATGGGGGCGGAAGGCAGGGTGGAGAGAACGGGCGCGGCTGAGACGGAGGCAGTGGAGGTAGTGGTGAGGCGGAGGAGGTGGAGGTGGAAGCGGTGAGGCAGAGGAGGCGGAGGCGTTGGACTAAGGTAAGCAGAAGGGGCGGTGGGTGTGACGAAAACGGAGGTGGTAGGGAAGAGGCGAAGACGGTGAAGGCAAAGGCGGCGAGGGCGCAGGTGGCAGTGGTAGCGGAGGTGGGGAGGAAGAGAACGGAGGTGGTGGAGGCCGGGGGGGCAATAGAGTCAGCGGTGGGGGCGGCGGGGGCGGCGGGGGCGGCGGAAGCGGCGGGGGCGGCGGGGGCGGCGGGGGCGGCGGGGGCGGCGGGGGCGGTGGTGGCGGCGGGGCGAGGGGGCGACGGGGGCGGCGGGACCTAAGCAGTGGGGGCGAAGGCCGCCGGAGCGGTGGAGGCGATGGGGGCGGAAGGCAGGGTGGAGAGAGCGGACGTCGCTGAGACGGAGGCAGTGGAGGTAGTGGTGGGGCGGAGGAGTGTAGGGTGGCAGTGGTAGGTGGAGGTGGTGGGAAGGGAACGGGGTTGTGGGAGCTGGGGCAGCAGAGTTGGCGGCAGTGGGAGCGGAGGCGGCGTGGACCTAAGCAGTGGGGACGAAGGCCGCCGGAGCGGTGGAGGCGATGGGGGCGGAAGGAAACCACCCACGAGGGCAGAGGGAACGAATGTGGCAGAGACGGGGGCAGTGGAGGGGGACACAGGGGCAGTGGAGGCGGCGGGGAGTGGAAGGTAGCGGGCGGAGGCTGCAGGAGTAACGAAGGAACGGTGGCAAAGGGGTTGGGGGAGGCATGGCAGGAGAGGAGGAGAGAGCGATTGTGGCAAGGAGGGCAGTGGAGGGGGAAACGGTGGGGGTAGAGGTGGCGGGGAGTGGAAGGTCGTCGGGCGGAGGCTGCAGGAGCGAAGGAGGAGCGATGGCAAAGGGGTTGGGGGAGGCGCACGTTACAGGAGAGGAGGAGAGAACGGGGGTGGCAGTCATGGTCAGCGGGGGGCGGAGGCGGCGTGGGCGAAAGCAGCGGGGTGGAGACGACTGGAGCAGTGCGGCGGAGGCGGCAAGTCGACGGGATGGCACGAGGGTATTCCAAGGCGCTCAGAGGCGAAAGAACTCGATTGAAGGGTAGGTTTTCGCTTCCATCGCTAACCTCAGAAGAAACCGCCTTGGCTTGCAACGAAGTAGACTTGTGATCAGCAGTTTAAGCAGCATGCGTGTGTGTGTAAATAAGTATCCAATAATGAGACATAACCGCGTTTGGAAACAAATATGAGATGAAATTATTTTTACAATGAAAGTTCTGAAGGTTTTAATTGTCAGTTTGAGCTGGTCTAGAATTGTTATTGATGTAGAATGTATCTTTCTCTCTAATGTAAAAAAAAATCAATTACTGTTGTAGTCATATTCCTTAAGATGATGAGTAAGTGTTTTGAAACAAGGTTAATTACAAAAACGACTAAAATGAAAGACAAGAATTATTTTAAAATGATACTCGTCACAAATTGAATATTACATTTCTATTTAAAAATAATATATATGTTGACGTTTTTGGAATACGTCTGTAATCAATAAGAGTTTTCAAAAATTATATTAACAATCCAGACGTATTATTTTTAATACTAACTATGTATAATGGGAAGGATCCTTGTTTACTATGTTTTAGGTAATACAACATAATGGACAAAAATTTATAGGTAAATGAAATATATTTCTTCCCTTTCTAAAATATATTTTCACTTCCAATTATATTTTACCTATCCATAACGCTACTAATAAATCACAATATGGCATATAACTAGCGACAAAATGAAAATATCTTTACTTCACATAATACTTAGACCTTTATAAAGAGGAACATCAGCAATCGTGACTTGCCGCAGAAGAATACGTTCTCTACCTCGTGGCCTTTGGTATTTCACAGGATTCATATTTCAAATTAATTGAGGTTTCTGAGGCAGGTAAGTCGGTAACCCGAGCCGCCAGGTCGTGAGACGCTCACATCAAGAAGACAACTTAATTGCGTGCGCTGCTCACGGCTTCGACGCAGGTAAAACGAGAAACAATGTTTTAAGACGAAAATATGTATCTAACGAGAATACAGAAAGAAAGTATACGCATTTCACTTTTAAATAATTAATTTCATTAATAATATTATTTAAAGTTATTTAGAATAAATCTGCGGCCTCTGTTTCGGTAGAGGCATATAATTCTTAGATACACGAAATCGTAATGGACTAATTTCTGGTTGTAATTAAGATATGATAGAAAAATTTCATGACTATGAACAAAATTTAATATTAATTCGGTTCTGTTTATTGATTATCTCAATTATCGTTTGCCGAAAGTGGTTGTAGTCCATCTCCATATGTATTACATCGAAAGACTAGGTGCACAATACACAATTTTAAAGATCACGAAATTAAAAATTTAATTTTAATTCGTTAATTTGTTTATTGATTATATCAAATGCTTTGGCCAAATCGATTGCATGCCGCCTTCAGGGGGTATTAAAAATATTGAAACTACAATGTGGTTAATTCGGTTGTTTATAAAACTTTTTCGTGAAATCTGTAAAAACCTTAAAAGATCTAAATTAAAATTTCTAAACTTAATTAATTAGCAGCAAATAGTGATCTCTAATCGTAGACGACGTGAAATGTCACTTTTGTAAAAATTGAACATCAGTTAAAACTAAAAAAATTCCAGCTCATAATTTGTTCACATGAATGCCATTTTCAATTTTTGAAGATAGTGACGTCACTGCAATACGTATTACGAATATTATGTTACAATATGTGGCATATTTTCAAAATCAAACTTTTGGTAATGGTCTTTAAAAGTATTACGTTGTTCTATGTTTGAGAATAATGGACTCTCGTCTCCGGTTTGTGTGGAAGAATTTTATTTTACCGTAGAAAATAAAATTAATCACAATAATAATAATAATAATAATTATTATTATTATTATTATTATTATTATTATACAGCACAAAGGACAATCAGTAACAACAATTATTCATAGGATATAATGAGGGCACATGAAAACAAGTGAAACAGAAAAAGGAATAAAATTTACAGAAAATATTGTTTTTTAAGGATCAGTCACTTCGAAATTGAAGATAAATTAAAATTTCAAATATTAACAAACAATGTCTTCGGGTTATGCTGGAACGGCGCTCCACTTTGTGCCAACACAGCGGGTACATTCGCCATGACACCCAACTACAAGAATGCAGTTTATAAAAATAAGATAAGGCACTGGAGACCCCATGGGGGTTCTACGCTTGTCACAGATCCAGAACGTCCTCAATATTCCCAATTGCATGTTATTTCTGCTGATTCTATTTCGATTGCGACCGGAAGAAAGAAGAGTGCTCTAAGTTTTAAAATACTGCACAGACTGAAAGATTTATGACCATTTAATTACTGTACTGTTGTTTTACTGTTTCAAAAAATTATATCATGTTTATGAGATACTCGAAAATTGTTAAATTATTTAATGTAAAAAATAGTTAAAGCACTCCTCAATTTTAAGTGAAATCTGCAGACGATGGGTGGGCAACATTTTTGTAACATTTTGTTACATTGAACCTACAAAACGTATTTTCTTTTTGTTAAAAACTCGAGAACAAGTACGATTATCTTAGTTTTATCTATGCCACGTATTCAAAAGAGTAATATTACAAGAGAATGAATAAAATAGGATTGAACTCAAGAAAGACCAGTTGCACTTCTCTTTAGTGGAATAGTGGGCATATTCTCATAAATTTAGAGATAGACGTTGAAAAGATATCGAACAAGAGACCCTGAATTAGATTGCATCAGTTGATACTAGCGGAACATGCGAACTTTTCAAATCTTCCAGAAATTAAAATTGAAACGACCTTCAACCTCGCTTCATTTTACTTAGCCCTATGTACATTACGCTCTTCCGAGTAAAGAGAATAACTCCCTGTAGATGGTGCTGATGGTAGTTGAGATGGGACATTTACAATTGGCGCGCCTGCAGCAGAGCAGCGCGCGCTTGTGCAGAACCCACCGCCCTTGTGAAGGCAGCCACCGTCACAAGAGACATGTGGCGAGTCATAGGTGTGACGTCTCCATCAATGTAAAAAGAGGCTGCAAAGCCCGGTTGTCAGTAGGAACTATCGGCAACTAGTTGGCACAGATGGGGTGATTCAGGGTACACCTCGTGTAAGAATCAAGCATCTACTGCCTACGTTTTAGTGCCGGGTCGTGAGCCTATTGTGCTGTGATGGACTGAACCGTCCTGAGGGATATGACACTTTGTCTTCTATATAACTGGTGAACTGGCTTATAGCCTGGATTTTGGTTGTTGTAAACCTACGTTGAATTAACTGTTGTTTTATATTTCTTCTTTATTTCTGAACACAATACAGTCGACCCCGGTTATAGTGAACTTCTGGGGACTAACATTTTTGATTAACTATATCAGAGGTTCACAATATTCGATGATGTAAAAATTAAGTAGAATTTATCCACAATGATTAATTTTATTAATACACAGGTACAGCAAAATACATTAACGGCTCCAACTAAAAGTTTCGATATCTTTATTTGACCTTAAGAAATAAATTATTTTCACTTGTTTTCATCGTACATTTTTCATTACTAATTTCTCTAGAACCTTCTCTAGAGTTTGTGCTATCTCCTTACTTGATTCTGCATTGTCTGCAGTCTCTAAGTTTTGTAATGCAGTCTTGACATCCTTCAATGCCTCTTCAACTGTTGGAATACCGTCTCACCCTCCAAAGACCCTTTTGCTCGCCTAATAACATCCTACATCCTTTCGGTAGCGGAATGGCGCAAGCGGCTACTGAAACTGATCGCTTTTCTGGCTGGCGCGGGGGGGGGGCTGTCACCGCTGGCAGTCACGCGCTTCCTGTCGCCTACTTAGAACACAACGCCCTTTTGTCCCTCGGAATATATCACCAATCGTGAATCTGAAGCAAGCAGTTGTGGGTCGCTGCCGCCAGTTGAGGCCCACGCAGCACACGGCCTATGTTTCTGCAGTGAAACTGAGTGGTTTAAATTTATTAGTAAGGTCCCCATTCCAGGACCGCTACCTTCACCTCAGGGTAGAGTTCTTCGATTATGACCTTTGGCCGATGTTATTTGTTTCAAGTAGCCTGGTGTTGCTATTTCTGGCACTGAGGCGTTCACTATAACCGAATCTTCTTACGCTTATTATTAATGTAAGTGAAACGGGACCAGTGACTTAAGTTCACTATATCCGATTTCACTATAATCGAAGTCGACTGTATATGGCCATTCTCGAAAAGCTAGAAGCTGAATGGTGTAATTAACCTCCACGAAGGACAAAGTCTGTCGAACGAGAAGAAATAAATTAAAAAAATATAAGCTGTTTATCAATTACATCAAACATGAAAATGTAATTTTCAAATTTCTGAACTTGTTCTACTTTTCAGACAAGATGCGTTAATTCTAAAGTTTGAACACCAAAGCGTGACGAAACGGTATTGACAAAACAAATAAGGGTGACATTCATACAATTTAAGACAAAATATTGTAATTTGTCTTTGGTATTTTCAAAATCGACGGAATTCATTAGCCTTCATAACCATTTGTTAACTAATTTTTATCTAATAATGTATATCTGTATCTGTAATATATTATATAATATATCTGTAATTTATTATTATGATTCATGCATTTTCCCCCAAACTAATGAGAAAATGATGAAAACAGTTCAAGAAAAAATAAATTAATTCTTTGATCATTTAGATTTGTTTCTTTAGTAATAATTTTCACTTTGACGCACCAATAACCGAATAGTGCTTTCTTACCTAGAAACTCTATTTTCTATCGTTTCGTGCAGATTCTCTTGGCATGAAACTTAAATACCACAAAGTTGCAACTGCAGGTTATAGCCATTGCATCATATATATAACGGTACACATCACAAAACCATACTTATTACGCCCAACTCTGGAGGCCCGAAAATAAAACGAGCACATTTGCGGCTTAATTTGACGAACAGAATCGTGCAGAAATCGACCACCGTGGACGCCATGATTGCCACTACACGGCGTGTTATGCGTGGCAATTCATTTGTCGTCGTCGCTGGCTGTCGGAAGCATGTCACGTGCGGCGAGATCGTGAACCTGACATAGCCAATCAACGTACGATATTCTCGCGACCTATGGAAGGGCCGGAACAGCAGTTCAGAGAGAGATACCTCCAGATAAGACAGGGCAGTGGTGTTATTTAATTAATTGGTTGGTGTTTCTGGGTGCATTAACTACTTAGATTGTTAGACCCGTACGTGTAGTAGATGTTATATGCAATGTTCCTACTCTACTGGAACATAAGATCCGGTGCCGAACTTCATGTCGATTTGGGTTTTCCCTGCTCAAGGTACTTCCCCCGAGAAACACCACACCAACCGGGCTATGCTCAACGCTCCCGGCTTTGACATATGTGCCGTACGTTCGCCGTCACTACTACGGGATAATATAATACACAGAAATTAGTCTTGTCACGCACTTTCTCGCATTTGTAACTTTTGTAATTTTCAATAATTCAAGGGTTCAACTCAAATAGGGCCTACGTGTGTAAGTGTATTCCGTACTATCCTTAAAGAGAAAAATAACTGGAGGGGTATTTCGAAAAAAAAAATTGTTTCCCAATTGCCTTTATTTTGTGAAAACTACTCATATTTTGAAAAAATTGTACATACTCTTATTTCAAGATCTGTATTTAAACAACATATTACATTAAGAAAAAATATCTTCAGTATTGAAGTTGTAGAAAAATGTCAAAAAAAGTGCAGTTTTCTAAATTTCAAAGAGTTCTGGTAGAAATATGGCCTAATTTAGTTGTTTTGGATACCAAAAGTTTTGTATGTACGTAAATTCTTACTCGTATAAAGGAGAATCGTTTGAGGAACAAGGAAAAGATAGGTGCATTCCAGTTGAAGTCAGAATAGGCAAAACAATTTCAGTTGGAAGGAAGGATGAAGAATCAAATAATTAAGCAATACGTATTTCTCTACTCGGTAAAAATGGGAAGATCGCCTTAGTAACATTACGATTGTAATTACCCAAATAAGGTGCTAGCACAGCCCGATTCCAGCAGCCCTGTTCCAGCATCACAAGTTTAATATACTTTATTATCATATCTTTCCCAACATTCTTCTCACAAATAACCAGAAGACAAATTTTCAGTTGCTAAATCAACACTTTCATTGCGAGAAAGTGCAATGATATCTCCACCACTGCCGAACATGCCAAACCAGACCCTCCGTCGTGTTTCGTTGCCAGACAGCCGCTCTAGTTGTCTTCTCTTCGCGCGCGACAGCGGCGGCATATCGCAGCAAACGGCGCGACTCGGCGACCGCCCCCGCCGCCCCGCCCCCTCCGCCCGCACCCCGCCCCCGCCGCCGGCCGGCCGCCGACTCTGCCACCTCCGCCGCCGTTGCGCCATTAAAGCTATCTCCGCCGCAAATTGTTCCAGCAAGCGAGCCAGCGCGCTCGGATATAACCATAAAGAGGCTACGCCGCGTATATCCCGTTACGGCGGCACCTGCAATGGCGGGGGCGGGGAGGGAGCGGTGGAGGGGGCGGGGTGGGAACGGGGGGAGGTGGTCGAAGCGGGGGGGGGGATACTGGAGGGCCAACTGGAGCGGAAAAGGCCAAGTGGAGGGGGGGGCAGAGGGGAAGTCTAAAGTGAAGGAGGCAGTGGTAGGGTGGGTACTGCAACGTAGGTGGTGGCAGGGGGTAGGGGGATGAGGGCAATGAGGGTGGACCAGGGGCTAGTCTGAAACGGTGGAGGAGGCAGTGGTAGAGTGTAAGCTGAAGTGGAGGCAGGAGTGGGGTAGGGCTGGAGGCGGGGACAGAGGTCCGAAGCGTGGGAAGAGACAGTGGGCGGGGCAGGGGCGGGAGGTGACGCGGAGGTGAAGGCAGGAGCGGGATAGAGGGAGAAGGCGGGGACGGGTGCAGGGGCAGGAGCGGGGCAGGGGGCGGGGACGAGTGCAGGGGCAGAAGGGGGTTCTTCGCAGACGCGCCGGGGCTCGCAATGTGGCAGAGTGGGGGTGGGTCTGCAGAGGAATGAGGACGGCCTTGCACGTGATGCTTGAGGGCACAGGGCTTGCAGTATGTGACACAGGCCCCAGCGATAGAGAATCATATGACAGCTGTCCTCGAGCTCTCTCTCTAGTACTACGCGTATCCACGATACACGTGCGGCTTTAAAGCAAACGTGATCAGTACTCGGAAAAATGCATTCCATACGACTGGCAGAATGTCGGACGCTACGTTTTGGATGTCTTTTCCAACACTTTATTGTGAGAGTACTGTTACATTCATGAAGAATATAAAAATAATCTCTTTTGAAAGAGACTAAATTCACTTTTTCAAAGGTGAATAAGAAGACTGCTTTATCTTGTCATGGACTTCTCCACATAAAAATATAAATTTATTGTAAAATATAATCCCTTACGCATATGAAATTTCAGGATAGAAAATTCATGTTTTTATGAGATTAAAATACTGTGAACGTTTTCATTAGACACAATGTTGATGTATAAGTAATACTCCAAATTCATTTCCGTACTTAGAAACTACGAATATCACAAATTAATAATATCGATTTTTTTCACATAAATGTAATAAATGTTAATACACGGTAAAGGTAACACTGCACACTGAACATTTTGTAAGTATTACATTTCGTAAAAAATTTTGATATAGATTATATTCGAAGATTTTATTCACTATCATTTTGCCCACTTATACGCTAGTTTTCCTTCAAAGCATTTAGCTGAAATGATAATTTATAATATTTTAAATTATTTTAGTTCAATAAATTAAATGCAGTCAATTAAATGTATGTCAGGAAGTAGAGAAGCTTTCTTCATCGTCCAACATATATGTTCTTATTTTCATTAACCAAAATGAACAGTTTTAATGACAAAACGTTTCAAATTTTATATCCAGCTGTAATTACACCTTTTAGAGATTATTGAATCACTTATCAAAGGGACCCCTTACCAAAAATTATGAATAAAAACAAATGTTAATAAGATGACCAAGGGTTTATTACTGAAAATGTCTATGTGTACTACTCTTTCAATTCATTATCATCTACAAACGTTTAAAATTTACATTTGCGCACAGTTAAGTTAAAAGAACCTTCTGCATAAGCTCGACCAACTAGTGCTTTGGGAATTTCCATTGCGGATATAAAATAATTTAGGACTCACATCATAACTCACATCATGCTCCAAAGTAAAAAGTAGTAGAATAAGGTAGGTGGAATAATGCACATGACTTTACATTTGACAAAAATACAGTGTATATCTGTCGATCATCATTATTACATACATCATCGACATCATTCCTTCACATTCATTATTATCACCACTCTTTATTTTATCCTGGTTTCTTTACAGATGTAGCTGAAACAGATTCACGTACATCATTACAAATAGTGAACGAAGTATAATGAAGTAATTAACAAATTAGTAAGAAAAGATCAACAACTCAATATAAATGCTTTGACAAACTGTAATTGCACACTGCGAGCATGAGAAGCAATTCTTTTTTATATCGAGAGTTGGTGTTTTTTTTCGAAGAGAACAAACTCATATCGCCTCTTTCGGATATTATTTGTGGACGAAACGTTTATTGTAGTCTCCAGAATAACGTACGCTATCGAGTCTATGCCAATGGTCGCATCACAGACCTCTTATCTCAGCCCCTCAGCCTTCCATGTAGCAGTGAAGCGGTGTTTTGGTCATGCAGCCCCTTCAGGCTAAAGGGTCTCGCTAGAACTTAATGGTAGAGATAGTCTCCTCGTTGACAGTTTCGCTATATGGTAGAAGCCTTTCCACGAGTTTTATACGTGCGTATAACGCCAGAAATTGAGGTCAAGGATAATATCCAACTTATGTGTTCTAAGTATTTATTCCTTGGGGGGGGGAGTTCCATAATAACAAATTGAATAAGATGATTATATACTGTACAATAACAACTTGAATAATTCATGATAATTGCTAGTTAAAATACCTTTCAAATATCTTTTTGTCACTGAGTGAGAATATTTTACTTATCTTCCTTAATAAAGTTACCCAGGTAAGCAAACATCTTATCAGAGAATGTCGTTAGCACAATCATTTTAGAGTCAATAACTTAAATACGAATAATTGAACATTAAACGAACGAATACCATTAAACGTAATATTTTGCTATCCAAAAAAATATTTGTGGAGAGAGATGAATATTTTCGATTTATTCATATGAAATGAAACATCTGCACGATGGTGATTACTGCATAGATTATCGGTTTATCACTTTTCTTCTTGAAAATGCAGTGAAAATGTTTAAAACGAATTTGATTTATTTAGATTATAATAGAACCGACCACAATAAACTGTTATAAGCCTTCGTTCCAAATTTAATAAGTATAGATCTTTTCTTTTAGACAATGAAGTGCTTTTGAACTAAAAAAATGTTTAAAAAAATGAAGTTGTCTGAAAGTTCTTGAAAATGTAACGTCTGTATTACATATCTCAACAAGTAAAACTTCGTTATGTCAAAATCATAAAAAACCCAAGTTTTTCCTTTTTATCTTCACCTTAGAGTTAACAAGGATCCCCAATTTACACAAACACATGTATTCAATCAAAGCAACGTTCACACCGCAATACCAACCCAAGAGCATACGAAGACGTTTCTGGATGTAAAATGGATAGATGGATCATTACTAGGGAACGGATTTCCATGTAATTACATGTTTTTACAGGAAGTAAATACCAGCATTGAATATTTGTTAGACTTTAAAAGATATTCTGAATGTACTATAACTATTTTTATTTTACATATTTTTACTTAACATGATATAATTACATATTTTACCTATTACTATACATTTCGTTACATTTTAATACATTTATACGTCGAAACGGAACATTTCAGATACGCGTTTGCAATTTATGTTACGGAATCATCTTTCGTATAAATCAAATGTAATGCTGCTGCGCTTCTATGACCAACACATCTCCGTCGTGAATTGTCAAACTTGCCCTTCCCTCCCCCTCCCATACCCCCTATCCCTGCTTACTGCGTACTTTGATAAAAGGATGAGCGGATTTTCATGAACAAAATTAATTTCAACCACGTTCTTGCTAATATTGCAAACAGCACATTCGTTACTCCATCGAAAACTAACAAATACTTTTTACACAAAATTGTCCTACCGCGTTATTTG